>JAVDOI010000036.1:1600386-1627886 GCA_032191485.1 Leptoclinus maculatus | reverse complement strand
GAGTCAGTTCAACTTGTTTACTTGAGTCAGTTCAACTTGTTTACTTGAGTCAGTTCAACTTGTTTACTTGAGTCAGTTCAACTTGTTTACTTGAGTCAGTTCAACTTGTTTACTTGAATCAGTTCAACTTGTTTACTTGAGTCAGTTCAACTTGTTTACTTGAGTCAGTTCAACTTGTTTACTTGAATCAGTTCAACTTGTTTACTTGAGTCAGTTCAACTTGTTTACTTGAGTCAGTTCAACTTGTTTACTTGAGTCAGTTCAACTTGTTTACTTGAGTCAGTTCAACTTGTTTACTTGAGTCAGTTCAACTTGTTTACTTGAGTCAGTTCAACTTGTTTACTTGAGTCAGTTCAACTTGTTTACTTGAGTTGGGTCACTCAGCGCTCCCCGTCCAGTCTCACCTCCTCTTCTCATTTGAACCTTTTCGTTTCTCCTCTCATCTCCTCTTCTCTCATTTTGACCTCCCCTCTAATTTCATCTTCTCTCTAATCTCTTCTTTCACTTCACCTCCTGCCCTCACCCCTCCTCTCCTCCTCCCTCCTGTCCTCTCTCATCCCTTCTGTCTCTTTTCTCATCTCCTCTCATCACTCCTCACCCCTTCTCTCCTCTCATTTATCTCCTCTTCCCTCTCTCCTCTTCTCTCCTTTCTCCTCCCCCTCCTTCCTTTCTCTGCTTCCTCCTCTCTCCTTTGGTTTGTTCCTTTCACCTCCTCACGTTTCCTCGTGTGAGATAAATATCTCTGAAACATTTACGTTCATTAAAGATAAAGAGTTAGTGAAGAACAACAAACATGGAGTCTGTTTTATTAAAGATGTAACACATAATATACCCAACAAGTACAAATATGTAATAAACCAGTTTAATAGATGTTCATTTCTTAGTGTCCAAATATGAGTTATTTACAATATAATGATATTAGTGTGAGCGTACAGATGATATTCATTATTTTTTCAAAAACAAATATTTAATTTTGATAAAAAATCCTGTTTTACACAAAATACTTTGTATTCTTTTGTAATTTTTGACAAATTATTAAAATAGTTAATAATCTTAAACAATAAAACTTGTTGTTTTCATTGCTTTGCCGTCATGTCGAAGTTTGTTCTGTTTTAATGGACTTTATGAACACAAACCTACAGAACATCTGATTATTAGACTGAGTCTGAACATGTGACTCAGTACTTGATGAAGAGCTCGATGAAGAGCTCGATGAAGAGCTCGATGAAGAACTCGATGAAGAGCTCGATGAAGAGCTCGATGAAGAGCTCGATGAAGAGCTCGATGAAGAGCTCGATGAAGAGCTCGATGAAGAGCTCGATGAAGAGCTCGATGAAGAGCTCGATGAAGAGCTCGATGAAGAGCTCGATGAAGAGCTCGATGAAGGTGTTTTCTCTCCAGATGAGGAGGATCTTCTTTCTCTCTCTTATTGTTTGTGTCGTCAAAACTGAAGATGAAGTGATGAAGAGCAGCAACGTGGAGACATGAGACTGAAACCCAGCAGAGGAGACAAGGACACAAGGAGACAAGGAGACAAGGACACAAGGAGACAAGGAGACAAGGAGACACAGAGCAAAAGGTACCAGAGACACATCGAGACGAGGGAGGAAACAAATGTCAGAAACATTTATAAAACATTAAAATACATCTTGTCTACTTCGTCATTTAATAACCTCATTGTTTTATTAAATATTGATCAGAATCAACTTTAATAAGTGTTTGTAGAAATGTTTTGTATCTCTCACTCAGAAATCTAAATAACAAGTTAAAGAACAATAAAGCAAAACTATTTATTATCTCATAACTCGATTCATAAACAGAACAATCTGTAGAACACCAAGTTACTAAAATAATCGACAGCTGCAGCTCTGAAAATCTAACTGAGTTGAACAGATGCACACACACACACACACACACACACACACACACACACACACACACACACACACACACACACACACACACACACACACACACACAGGAGAAGGTCAGTGGGAGGTGGAGTCCCATCAGAGAGTCTTTGCTTCCTTCTCACGCTATGCTTCCTCTCTCACACACTCATTCATGTGCTGAATGTCTTTGCAGGTACCCAGAATGCATCAGCAGTGTGAGCGGTGAGGGTGTGTTTGGTGCAGCAGACGTGAATAAAGGGTTCTTACTGTTCGAACAGCAACATTCAGATTTTTAAAGTTGGTCAAATAATAAGAAAAAAAACTCGAGAAATACATTTAATAATTTACCATAAAAGTGTGTTTTATATACAAACTGTGTAGAAGAAGTTGATATTTTGAAGCCTGGAGTTCGGCATGTTGGCCGTCGCATCTTGTTTTCATCACAACCAGTGAACAGGAAGTGACCACATCTGGACTGAGGAGGAGTGACGTAGAGACGTATACGTCTCTGGTAGAGACCTGTCAATCACCGTGTAGCCCCGCCCCTAAAGCATCCCCTGCTTTATGGTCTGTTTGACTCTAAATGGACCATAATGTACTAAATGAACATCATGCTGTATTGAAGAAGACTTGAAACTAGAGATTGAGACCATAAACTCATGTTTACAATGTTTACTGAGGTAATAAATCAAGAGAGAAGTAGAGTCATTTTCTCATAGACTTCTATAGGACCAGAGGAGTCGCCCCCTGGTGGACACTAGAGAGAATGCAGCTTTAACACATGAAGCTTTGGCTTCACATAAAGAACCGGAGGTTGTTTCCTGTGTACAACCCAAAATGCATCACATGCAGACTGAACACACTGTCTGTATAATTATTTGTTGTTATTTGCTTTTAGCTGGATGTCCATATTTTCTACCTTCCTGTATTTGTTCCATGTTTGGCCTATAAAGCTGATCTTGTGTGTGTGTGTGTGTGTGTGTGTGTGTGTGTGTGTGTGTGTTCATCACTGTTGCCTCTTGACTCTACTCAGGCTGCACAGTGTCGGTGCGTCTCTCAGGGTGTGTTTGCTGTCTGCAGTCGGTCCGTCCCAGAGGGGTGGAGACTCCAAGAATCACAACAGCTTGTGCTTTCAAATGCAGTTTCTTCATCCTCGTCCTCTTCCTCCTGATACATTTACTGCTTTCCTCTCCCTCTTTTTTAAATATTTACCTCCTTTTTTATTTCTATCGATCCAAACCTTTCATCCCTCTCTTCTTCTTCCTCTTGTTTCTCTCTCCCACTTTTGTCTCCACCTCTTACCTTCCTCCCCTATATATACAGACCTCGACATAGTAAAACTCCTCTTCGTCCTCCTCTCTTTCCACTCACTGTCTTTTTCTCTCTCTCTCTCTCTCGCTCTCTCTCTCTCAATCCATATCTTTTCACCCCACCCTCCCCTCCCGTCTCCACTCCCTCTCTCAGCTTTTAAATGCAGAACTTTGTGTCTGAATTTGGCTCATTCTGTGTGAGTGTCTCATCTATCATGCATGAGTGTTAAATTATAAACTCTGGGTCACTGCGCCGCCCTCAGCTTACATCCTCCTCCGAGAGAGAGAGAGAGAGAGAGAGAGAGAGAGAGAGAGAGAGAGAGAGAGAGAGAGAGAGAGAGAGAGAGAGAGAGAGAGAGAGAGAGAGAGAGAGAGAGAGAGAGAGAGAGAGAGAGAGAGAGAGAGAGAGAGAGAGAGAGAGAGAGAGAGAGAGAGAGAGAGAGAGAGAGAGAGAGAGAGAGAGAGAGAGAGAGAGAGAGAGAGAGAGAGAGAGAGAGAGAGAGAGAGAGTTAACAGTAGATGGATATCAAGTCTTGATTATTATCAGGGAACATTGAAGTCGTCTGTCCTCACTATCCTGCAGACGGACTTTATCTTCCTCTGGAAGCTACTTCTGGTCTCTGTTCTGTTCGGGGTTCATATCAACCTCAGGAATCTGAATCTTTCTGCAGAGCCCACAAAGTCCCAAACGTTGATATATTTTTCATCTCGTACTCACAAGATATGAGATACTATATCATAACTCGTGCACATGAGATAAGATACAAAATAAATACTTTTTCAGGACTTCGGGGGTGAGGTAGAATCCAGTATTAAATGCATTATAATATATAATAAAATCTCATCCTAACATTTGTGAGTAACTAAAGTTAATAAAGTCAAACAAACTAAAAGACTTCATGAAGATCTGTAACTGAAAGGCTTTTTATGCAAGCAGGAGATGTGGGATGCACTTAAGTGTACCATAAGTATCTCTTATTTCTAATAAACAGTACAAATATATGGATATCCAGTGACTGATATGAAAAAAAAAACATTTCATTCCTTGGAAATATTGAAAGAAATTAGAAATGTACAACAGGGAGTCATCTGCGTAGAGATTTAGGATATAATATGTTTCCTTTTATTGTTGCCAAGCGGGACCTTTTACAAAAGAAAAAAGCAATGATCCAAGGTTTGGACGCCAGTCTTTATGCTAAGCTAGGCTAACTCACAGCCTATATTCAGTCTATGGTTCAATGAGACGCGTAAGTAACGGATGTAAAAATGATTTTAGTGGGGATTGGCCGTTAGAAAGAAAGAGAATAAGTGTATTTACCAAAACGTTGAACAGGTCTCTCGTAAGGAAGCTAAATGTGATTTTAAAGAAATCCAATGTACATTTCTAATTCTTTTATTGGTTAACCATTATTATAAAAAGTACAATAACCAATTTCATCATTATATGTTATTTGCTGGATCCCCGCACCGCTAAACTAATCCAGGCTAACCTCTGCTGAACTATTTACACCTCTGCATGAATCATTCATCCAGAGAGAACTCTTATAAATTAGACATGAAACAAACACTTAGCTGCTGGCTACGTGCCACGCTAGCACCAGTTCTCAGTGTTTACGGATACAGATCTCCTGCAGAGGCAAACACAAGGCCATCAGACTAATTACTGACTGCAATCCTGTCCTCTGATTGGCTGATTTTAATCTTGTTGGCTGCAAAAAGCACAAAGAGTTATGGAGAAAATAATGTTTAAAAAAACAAACAACATCATGTAAGTAGAGATGCTGCTCCTTTCCCGTCCAGCTTCAGCTCACACATCATCATTACATTATATATATTATTATATACGTCCACACAGTCAGTGATTTTATTAGTTTTTCTCTCTTGAGGCTTCAGACCAGACTGTCAGACAGGCAGGAAGAGAGCGATATTGGAGATGGAGATTGCGATTCAACAGGGATGACATGAAGTGTTTGCTGATGAGATGAGTTTTAAACTTGTGACTGATGACGGGGAGGGGCTCCTTTGTTTTGGAGGAAGATGGAGAGCTGGGTGGCTCGATGATGGAGACAATGTAGAAATGTAAAAATTATGTCGCATTTTGTCGGATGGCTTTAATAAAAATCGCAGTATAACGCACTGACTGTGTGTTCGTTTGTTGTCGTCCAGTCTGTGTAATGACCGTTCATCACACAAAAAGTATTTCATGAATGAAGTATGAACTGCTCTGTGATGTTTACACATAGAAGACAAGAAGCCATGTTACTAACACAGCTTATGAACGGTGTCAGCTTATTGTCCTGCTAGCGACCGAGCTACATGTCTCTCTGATAGCTTATAGGGAGCCGTTAGCTAGCGTGTTAGCCTTAGACCCTCCGATGGTTTGTAAAGAATGATGAAGTTTGACAACAGAAGTACGGCGGACACACAGATGTAAAGACATCAACCACCAGAGATGGAGCATGTTGCCTTTCTGTTAGTTAGCGGGTTGAGTGTTTCAGTATTTGATGTCCAGATATAAACAGTTTCGTGTAGTATGGTAGAGTTGTAGTATAAACAGCGTTTCCTTTTAGCCCCGCCTCCCAGATGTTCTCATGCACATGAACGAATGGAGGAAAATAACTCTATTCAAGTGTTCGTATTGGGAAGTTGATTCACCTCAATAATTAAAATATGTGCTGAGTAACAGCGTCTCTTTTTAAAAAGTGAAGTCATGAAATGGACCTGGAAGTTGTAAGTAGCCTGGTTCTCTTCTTGGGGTCTTTGGTGGACTCTGGTCTGGATGTGATGGTCTTTAAATATGGCGTCATAAACATGTTATACTGTCACAGATGTCCACATATTTCTGGCCATCAAGTGTAGTTAGATTTTCTTTTGTGTTCATATAATGTGATAAAAATGGATCAAATAAAGTCTATAAGAAGAGTCTTAGATTAGCAGAGGAAGAATCCTGTCTCAGCGTCTTTGACCTCCTGAATATTTACGGAGCTCAGCTTGGAGGATCCAGGAAGGGCGGCGGTGGTGTAACTCGACTGACAGGAAGTGACTCTGATGTCTGACCGCTGAGGGGAAGGTCGGTGCAGCGTGGAGGTGAAGGAGGTGAAGGAGGTCCAATAGAAGGACGGAGAGGCTGGTCGTCATCGACTCCCGTGACAATTATTCTATTTTTGTTTTTCGTGAACCTTTTGGTTTTGGAGTCGTGGAGAATTACCTGGAAAATTTAACAAATACTTTGGAAAAGGGACGACGGTGTGTTTTCTTTCCTTTAGATTAAAAACCCTGCCTTCATAAAGGCATGACGTCAGGTGCTTCATTAATGTGATACTTTTCTACTGTGTACAAGGTTTTATTTTGAGTGTGGTAATACTACTGGTACTGCAGTACTGGTTCCAGTGCTGGTCCAGGTCAGTTAACTGGTGACTCAGTCTGACTCTGGTCTCCTCTCAGTGAACTCTGAGGATGTCTGGGAGTTCCCTGTTTGTCTGGGAAACGTCAGTCCACTGCTGCCTATATATAGACACACACACACTACACACACACACACACACACACACACACTACACACACACACACACACACACACTACACACACACACACACACACACACACACACACACACACACACACACACACACACACACACACACACACAACATCATGATTCATGTGTGTGTTTCTCTCTCCTTCCTTCTTTCTCAGGATTCCTGTTTTCCTCCTCCCAGACTGCACTGCTCTGAATTATTAATGAGGTCACACACACACACGCTTCCTAGCCAACGCTTCATAGCCAACGCTTCATAGCCAACGCTTCATACCCAACGCTTCATACCCAACGCTTCATAGCCAACGCTTCATAGCCAACGCTTCATACCCAACGCTTCATAGCCAACGCTTCATAGCCAACGCTTCATACCCAACGCTTCATAGCCAACGCTTCATACCCAACGCTTCATACCCAACGCTTCATAGCCAACGCTTCATACCCAACGCTTCATAGCCAACGCTTCATACCCAACGCTTCATACCCAACGCTTCATAGCCAACGCTTCATACCCAACGCTTCATAGCCAACGCTTCATAGCCAACGCTTCATAGCCAACGCTTCATACCCAACGCTTCATAGCCAACGCTTCATACCCAACGCTTCATAGCCAACGCTTCATAGCCAACGCTTCATAGCCAACGCTTCATACCCAACGCTTCTTAGCCAACGCTTCATAGCCAACGCTTCATAGCCAACGCTTCTTAGCCAACGCTTCATAGCCAACGCTTCATAGCCAACGCTTCATAGCCAACGCTTCATAGCCAACGCTTCATAGCCAACGCTTCATACCCAACGCTTCTTAGCCAACGCTTCATACCCAACGCTTCATAGCCAACGCTTCATAGCCAACGCTTCTTAGCCAACGCTTCTTAGCCAACGCTTCATACCCAACGCTTCATACCCAACGCTTCATAGCCAACGCTTCATAGCCAACGCTTCATAGCCAACGCTTCATACCCAACGCTTCATAGCCAACGCTTCTTAGCCAACGCTTCATAGCCAACGCTTCATACCCAACGCTTCATAGCCAACGCTTCATAGCCAACGCTTCATACCCAACGCTTCATAGCCAACGCTTCATAGCCAACGCTTCATACCCAACGCTTCTTAGCCAACGCTTCATAGCCAACGCTTCATAGCCCACGCTTCTTAGCCAACGCTTCATAGCCAACGCTTCATAGCCAACGCTTCATAGCCAACGCTTCATAGCCAACGCTTCATAGCCAACGCTTCATACCCAACGCTTCTTAGCCAACGCTTCATACCCAACGCTTCATAGCCAACGCTTCATAGCCAACGCTTCTTAGCCAACGCTTCTTAGCCAACGCTTCATAGCCAACGCTTCATACCCAACGCTTCATAGCCAACGCTTCATAGCCAACGCTTCATAGCCAACGCTTCATACCCAACGCTTCATAGCCAACGCTTCATAGCCAACGCTTCATACCCAACGCTTCATAGCCAACACTTCATACCCAACGCTTCATAGCCAACGCTTCATAGCCAACGCTTCTTAGCCAACGCTTCTTAGCCAACGCTTCATAGCCAACGCTTCATACCCAACGCTTCTTAGCCAACGCTTCATAGCCAACGCTTCATAGCCAACGCTTCATACCCAACGCTTCTTAGCCAACGCTTCATAGCCAACGCTTCATAGCCAACGCTTCTTAGCCAACGCTTCTTAGCCAACGCTTCATAGCCAACGCTTCATACCCAACGCTTCTTAGCCAACGCTTCATAGCCAACGCTTCATAGCCAACGCTTCATAGCCAACGCTTCATAGCCCACGCTTCTTAGCCAACGCTTCATAGCCAACGCTTCATAGCCAACGCTTCATAGCCAACGCTTCATAGCCAACGCTTCATAGCCAACGCTTCATACCCAACGCTTCTTAGCCAACGCTTCATACCCAACGCTTCATAGCCAACGCTTCATAGCCAACGCTTCTTAGCCAACGCTTCTTAGCCAACGCTTCATAGCCAACGCTTCATACCCAACGCTTCATAGCCAACGCTTCATAGCCAACGCTTCATAGCCAACGCTTCATACCCAACGCTTCATAGCCAACGCTTCATAGCCAACGCTTCATACCCAACGCTTCATAGCCAACACTTCATACCCAACGCTTCATAGCCAACGCTTCATAGCCAACGCTTCTTAGCCAACGCTTCTTAGCCAACGCTTCATAGCCAACGCTTCATACCCAACGCTTCTTAGCCAACGCTTCATAGCCAACGCTTCATAGCCAACGCTTCATACCCAACGCTTCTTAGCCAACGCTTCATAGCCAACGCTTCATAGCCAACGCTTCTTAGCCAACGCTTCTTAGCCAACGCTTCATAGCCAACGCTTCATACCCAACGCTTCTTAGCCAACGCTTCATAGCCAACGCTTCATAGCCAACGCTTCATAGCCAACGCTTCATAGCCCACGCTTCTTAGCCAACGCTTCATAGCCAACGCTTCATAGCCAACGCTTCATAGCCAACGCTTCATAGCCAACGCTTCATAGCCAACGCTTCATACCCAACGCTTCTTAGCCAACGCTTCATACCCAACGCTTCATAGCCAACGCTTCATAGCCAACGCTTCTTAGCCAACGCTTCTTAGCCAACGCTTCATAGCCAACGCTTCATACCCAACGCTTCATAGCCAACGCTTCATAGCCAACGCTTCATAGCCAACGCTTCATACCCAACGCTTCATAGCCAACGCTTCATAGCCAACGCTTCATACCCAACGCTTCATAGCCAACACTTCATACCCAACGCTTCATAGCCAACGCTTCATAGCCAACGCTTCTTAGCCAACGCTTCTTAGCCAACGCTTCATAGCCAACGCTTCATACCCAACGCTTCTTAGCCAACGCTTCATAGCCAACGCTTCATAGCCAACGCTTCATACCCAACGCTTCTTAGCCAACGCTTCATAGCCAACGCTTCATAGCCAACGCTTCTTAGCCAACGCTTCTTAGCCAACGCTTCATAGCCAACGCTTCATACCCAACGCTTCTTAGCCAACGCTTCATAGCCAACGCTTCATAGCCAACGCTTCATAGCCAACGCTTCTTAGCCAACGCTTCTTAGCCAACGCTTCATACCCAACGCTATATAGCCAACGCTTCAGAGCCAACGCTTCATAGCCAACGCTTCATAGCCAACGCTTCTTAGCCAACGCTTCTTAGCCAACGCTTCATAGCCAACGCTTCATACCCAACGCTTCTTAGCCAACGCTTCATAGCCAACGCTTCATAGCCAACGCTTCTTAGCCAACGCTTCTTAGCCAACGCTTCTTAGCCAACGCTTCATAGCCAACGCTTCATAGCCAACGCTTCTTAGCCAACGCTTCTTAGCCAACGCTTCTTAGCCAACGCTTCATACCCAACGCTTCTTAGCCAACGCTTCATAGCCAACGCTTCATAGCCAACGCTTCATAGCCAACGCTTCTTAGCCAACGCTTCTTAGCCAACGCTTCTTAGCCAACGCTTCATACCCAACGCTTCTTAGCCAACGCTTCATAGCCAACGCTACCTAGCGAAAGAGAGGAGGTTTTTCTGAGACTTATCTTTGCAGTTACAAGCAATGCTGACGAGCGACGCTGACGAGCGACGCTGACGAGCGACGCTGACGAGCGACGCTGACGAGCGGCGCTGACGAGCGACGCTGACGAGCGACGCTGACGAGCGACGCTGACGAGCGACGCTGACGAGCGACGCTTCCTAGTGAACCGTTCCTAGCGAACCCTACCTAGCGAAAGAGAGGAGGTTTTTAGCGAGATGTATTTATGCAAGACTTATTTTTGCGCAACGGTTACGAGCCACGCTGACGAGCGACGTGTTCCTGTAAACGTTTTCATCGAGACGTTTTCATCGAGACGTTTTCATCGCGACATTTTCCATCACGGCTTCAGTCATGTAAAATGTTTTCAACACACAAACATTAAACTTTGATGCACCAGCTGCTGTGAGTGTGTGTGTGTGAGAGAGACAGCTGACCAACGTTTCTTTACATTTATTGTTAATATTTAAGTGGAACTGAACTGTGTGTGTGTGTGTGTCGGCGTAAACACATGCTGCACATGTAGCTAGAGGCAGATCTCCATCACGCCGACCAGCTGCATCCACCCGCCGGAATCCGACAATACGAAGATTCAGATCCACGGCTGTTCCCGAGAGCTGGGTCTGGAGCGAGCGAAGGAGAGAGCTGGATTTACGTTTCCGTTGTCTACGTCTTCTTCTGCCTCTACCCAGGCACCGGGTTGCCAGGTCTTCTTTCCTCTGTCCCCCTCTCTAAGCGCACGCCAAACTCCGCGACATCGGCGCACTTGTTAAAGGGACAATCCACCTAAAATCCTCGAGCCCAAAGATAGTCGTGGCGTGCCGACCGATTCTTTCACAGAATACGTTCCTTTGAGTCGATACATGTTAGCCAGACCGAAAATGAAGCCATTACGGAAGTGCCTTAAACTCGCATTACCCATACTGGCCATCAGGGCCAGTAGTTTCTAGACGACACTGAATTATACTACAGTAGCATAGTACATAGCATGCACGATACTAAGCTAATGCTACCATCCGTCCTCGCTCGCTCGACCAGTGCCGTCGCCACACTACGTAACGGGATGCCAGTGTCCCCACGCCGTCTACTTCCAGCGACGGACCCACACAACGATGCCGCTCCCCCTGCCGTTTTTTGGGGGGTTTCCATGACAGAAGACGTTTTGCCATAGATCAGCCCTCGGACCTCGCAAGCAAATGCCAAGTCGCTTTTCCTTCATGCTACCAAATCTGACCAATAGTAGCCGCAGCCATTACGTGGGGCCGGGATCGGCCCAGCGAGTCCATCTCTTAACTCCTGACAACCTAGCGGTCGTTTACCCAATCACCAAAGGACGCTGGGACACCCATCCGTCAAGGGTGCGTTCTCGATGCAGCTCACGTCCGGGCCACCACAACCCAGAAGTTCAGAAGATCCGCCCTCCTGCAGACACCCGTCCGACATCGGTTCCGCCACATCCAACGCCGTATTTAAACCCATTAATCCTTACTTGATTTTGCCCACCATCGATCAGCAGAACTCCACCGTCGATAACCCATCCTCCCACGCCTACCAACTTTACACTCGCCACAGCTTCAACGAGGCTGAGGAAACGATGAGTATGAAGAGCGACTAAATCCACGTAGGGAAGTGAAAACTGATTTTTACAAACTAATGTCAATTAATTAAAAATATATAGTGTAAAATAAGTGTTTGCATAAATATTCACCCTTTAAAGTGACTGACCTAATTCAACAGAGGTCCAGCTAGTTGATGCAGCAGTGTCACAGGTAGTGAAATGGAGATCACCTGAGTGCAGCTGATGTGTGTCGAGTGATCGTAGTATAAACACACCTGTGTCTGGGAGGTCCAGTCTCTGCTTCATCAGTATTCCTGCTACAATTGCAACATGAAGACAAAGGAACACTCAGAGAAAAGATCATTGAGAAGTATAAGTCAGGAGATGGCTACAAAAAGAGTTCCACCTCACTGGACATCCACAGAGTTCAGTTCAGTCCATCATTAAGAAATGGAAGGAGTATGGCTCTAGTTTAAATCTCCTAGAGCTGCCGTCCTCACAAACTGAGTGACCGGGCAAGAAGAGGACTGGTGAGGGAGAACACCAAGACACCTAGGAGCACTCTGAAGGAGTTCAAAGCTTCAGTGGCTCAGATGGGAGAGACTGTTCATACAACTGTTGCCCGGGTTCTTCCCCAGTCGAAGCTGTGTGGGAGAGTGGCAAAGAGAAGACACTGTAGAAAACATTCACCCAAAGGCATGTGGGAGACTCCAAGGTCAATCAGAAGAAGGTTCTTTGGTCTGATGAGACAAACATTGATCTTTTTGTCCATCAGACTAGACTCTATGTTTAACACCAAACACTGCACATCACCACAAACACACCATCTCCACCGTGAAGCATGGTGGTGGCAGCGTCATGCTCTGGGGATGCTTCTCAGCAGCAGGCCCTGGAAGGCTTGTAAAGGTAGAGGGGAACATGAATGCAGAAAAATATCACCAAATCCTGGAGGATAATCTGACTCAGTCTGCAAGAGAACTACGACTTGGGGGAAGATTTATTCTCCAGCGAGACAACGACCCCGAGCATACAGCAAACGCTCCACAGAATGGTTCAAAGACCACAAGCTGAATGTTCTGGAGTGGAAGTCAAAGCCCAGACCTCAATCCAATCCAGAATTTGTGGCTGGACTTGAAAAGAGCAGTTCACACCCGATCCCTGAGCAACCTGACAGAGCTTGAGCTGTTTGAAGAAGAATCTTCATCTGTCCAGATGTGCCAGCCTGAGTGAGGACTCAGTGCTGTGATAGCGATAGTGATTCTACTGAATACTGACCTGAATATTTATGCTTCATTTACTTTACCTTATATATTCTTTATTAATTGACATTATTTTGTAAAAATCTGTTTTCACTTTGATATTAAAGTTGTTTTTTTTGCAAATTCCTTGACAAAAAAAGCCAAAATATATTGATCATGATTTCATGTATAAAAGCAACAAAAGGGTGAAACATCCACATAATCCTATAAACAAAGGAACACGATGAAGATCTAGAAGACACTACCACTGTCGTCCACAGGGGGCGACGTCGTCAACGAGAGAAGAAAGTTTCTTTCAGATCGATCTTCATTCTGCAAAGAGCTTCTTATAAAGTAAAGAAACGATGGACTGAGTCGTTTTAAGATCAGTTCTTCTCTCTGTGTTCTACATTGTTTCATAATCCTTCTCTCTCTCTGTCTGTCTCCTCTCTCTCTTCTCTCTCTCTCTCTCTCTCTCTCTCTCTCTCTCTCCCTCTCTCTCTCTCTCTTGCTCTCTCTCTCTCTCTCTCTCTCTCTCACTCTCTCTCTTCTCTGTCTCTCTCTCTCTCTCCTCTCTCTCTCTCTCTCTTCTCGTCTCTCTCTCTCACTCTCTCTCGTTCTGTCTCTCTCTCTCTTCTCTCTGTTCTCTCTCCTCTCTCTCTCTCTCTGTCTCCTCTCTCTCTCTGTCTCCCCCCTCCTCTCTCTCTCTCTCTCTGTCTCTCTCTCTCTCTCTCTCTCTCTCTCTCTCTCTCTCCTGTCTCTCTCTCTCTCTCTCTCTCTCTCTCTCTCTCTCTCTCTCTCTCTCTCTCTCTCTCTCTCTCTGTTCATCCTCTCTCTCTCTCTCTCTCTCTCTACATGAAAACTCCCATCAGTCTGTAATGTGGAACAGAGTGTGTGTTTGTGTGTGTGGAGAGAAAAGGGAGGGACACGAGAGGAAAGAAGAAGAGAGTGACAACGAACAGAGAGAGAGAGAGAGAGAGAGAGAGAGATAGAGAGAGAGAGAAAGAAAAGGGAGACGAGGGGGAGGGTTGAGCAAGCAAATGGAGGTGGAGCAAAAGAGAGAGAGAGAGAGAGAGAGAGAGAACGAGAGAGAGAGAGAGAGAGGAGGGATGACAGGAGATGTGGTTGTTGCCGCTCGCAGCAGAGCAGGACCTATCTGAGACAGTAATACTACCACTCTCCTCCTCTTCCTCCCTCCTTCTTCTTCTTCTTTTTTATTATTACTCCTCCATCTCTCCTGCATCCGTTCTGTACGTCCGTTTTTACACCTGGAGCAAAACAAACCAAAAAAAACCATCTTCCTCCTCTTCTTCCTGTTTCTTCTTCTTCTTCTTCTTTCTTGTTCCACACCTTCATCATCATCTTCATCACCACCACCATCATCATCAGCGGTGGTAAGTAGGATGAAAAAACTGCTCCAGATACAAACGCTTTACTGCTGCTGAGAATAGAACGAGGAGTGGAGAGGAGGAGGAGGAGGAGGAGGAGGAGGAAGAGGAGGAAGAGGACGGGACAGCAGGGAGGACCAGAGGAAGAGTTGGGAGGAGAAGAAAATAGAATCAGAAGTAGAAAAAGTCGACTTAAAGAGGGGAAGCAGAAGTAGAGAAGAAAAGGAAAGAGAGGCTCGAATAGACAGAGTAGAGTAGAAAATAGAGTAGAGTAGAGTAGAAAATAGAGTAGAGTAGAGTAGAAAATAGAGTAGAGTAGAGTAGAAAATAGAGTAGAGTAGAGTAGAAATAGAGTAGAGTAGAGTAGAAAATAGAGTAGAGTAGAATAAAACAGTGTGTAGAGTTGTTTGGAATGAACAGTTTGACAAACAATCGATCTCAAGGAAAGAAAAATGTAGAAAAATAACAGAATAACAGAAGAAGTGGAGTAGATGAAAATAGATGATTTTGAGTGTGTGTGTGTGTGTGTGTGTGTGTGTGTGTGTGCTGTGTGTGTGTGTGTGTGTGTGTGTGTGTGTGTGTTGAGATTGACGTAATCCAGCCGTATGAATTAGTGATGAAAGTTCTGTGTGTTTGCTATTAACGGTGGTTAGCATTCACACACACACACACACACACACACACACACACACACACACACACACACACACACACACACACCACACACACACACACACACACACACACACAGACACACTCTGCTTCTGTCGTCCTACTAATGAAATATTGTATTTATTGTATATTATTCTCTTCTAATAGAAGTTTTTATCTACTTTGATGTCATTTTTATGTAAAATGTATATTTTAGTACAAAAAAAGAAGGAAGAAACGAAACAAAGCCGTCAGTTTTTATTTAAATTTGTGCCGCTGATCAGCTGTGTCTCACTTCCCTGTCTGAGTTCTCATTGGTGAGCGGCGGATGAATCCACATGTAGTGCTGTAGAGAGAGTGTTTCCATGTGATGATGATGATGGTGATGAAGATCGAGGATTGATGAGTTTTAGTGGATTCTTGTGGTGGAAAACATTCACATAAAGAATATCAGCAGATGTATCTGTTAAAGAAAAGAAGCGGTGTGGAAAAGGTTTTATTTATGTCACTTTTCTGTCTCCTGAAAATCAAAGAAAGATTTAATGACGTTGTATTTTCAATTCACAGTATTTTTAATGCGTCGATACATGAAGTTTATCAATAATATGAGCGTTTGATCTTCGTGACCATCCGTCCCGTCTAATGAACCCTGAGTCTACAACTTGTCGCCGTCTTCTTCACCTTTTCACAGAAACAGTGAATTAATTTGAATGGTTTTTATTTTACTCTTCGTCATTCTGGGAGCATTTGAGCAGCGACTTAGACGGTAATAAGTCCATGAATCTAAAACGTAGTTTCATCGTATCATCAGTATCTAAAAAACATGATGAAGGAACACCGACCTCAGGACGAGTTGTGTTTCCTGTGGCTTGCTTCACAATAAAAGGCCCACCTCTGTGTTTGAAGTCTCTTCATGTGAAGGCAGCAGGAAGCGTTAGCGTTAGCAGTGTATTTAAAATCAGTCGGATCAGAAATACAGTTACTCTGAGTACAGACCGCAACGTTTCCTGAATGGCGGACTACGCCACCAACAGTTTTTGTGCTAATTTTCCGCTCGTTACACAAATACAGTCTTTTCAAAATAAACCCTTGTTTACTTCTTAACTACAGAAGTATTTTATGTTAAGTAGTACAGGAGTTACGTGACACAATATATCAACGTCCATCTATTTATAAATGTGACTGTAACTAGACATTCCTTCAACACTTTATTCTACTGTTTATAGGAAGTGACGTAGTCATGGTGACGTCTCTCGATGGTTTGTGGATGTTTGAAGCCATCGAGTTCAACGATTGTCGTCGCCGATCTTGTTTTTTTTCTCAACCAGTGAACAGAAGTGACACATTCGGACTCTGAGGGAGGAGTTGACGTAGGAGACGCCGTATACGTCTCTGGTAGAGACCTGTCAATACACTGTGTAGCCCCCGCCCCTATAAGCATCCCCCTGCTTTATGGACTGTTTGACTCTAAATGGACCATAATGTACTAATAGAACAATCATGCTGTATTGAAGAAGACTTTGAACTAGAGATTGAGACCTATAACTCATGTTTACAATGTTTACTGAGGTAATAAATCAAGAGGAGAAGTAGAGTCCATTTTCTCATAGACTTCTATACAACCAGAGGAGTCTGCCCCCCTGTGGGACACTAAGGAGAATGCAGGTTTCTGATTTGTATCCAGACGGTATTTGTGTGTGATGTGTGTGTGTGTGTGTGTGTGTGTGTGTGGCCGGTGTTATTGCATACTTGTTGGGACATAAAATTTGACTCGCCTTCCGTTGTGGGACAAAATCAACGCGTCCCCGTAATGTAAATTATTACATTTTAGGGTGAGAAGACTTGGTTTAAGGGACAGTAAAAACTGTGTGTGTGTGTGTGTGTGTGTATTGTGTGTGTGGTCGTGTGTGTGATGTGTGTGTGTGTCGTTGTGTGTGTGTGTCTGCTGCAGTGAAGTGGCTGCTCACTGATGGTCGTCTAATGTTTCACACAAACCCTCTGCTTGACCGGCCATGTGCTGCTCTTCATCAATGCGGTGTTGTGATGTGGTGTGTGTGTCCCTGTGTGTATGTAGTGTGTGTGTGTGTGTGTGGTGTGTATGTGTTTTGTGTTTTGTGTGTGTGTGTGATGTGTGTGTTGAGATGCAGTTCCATTTCAGCAGAAACACTTCTCTCTCGTTACTCCGGCTTGAGTGACAGACACATTCTCCTGCACGTTTTAAAGTTTAAAGGAGCAGTCGGCCTGTTTTTTTAAGAAACGCTCTCCTTCTGTCACATGTTTCAGTTACTCAGTGGTGGAAGAAGTACTTCAACCATAGTATTTACACAAGAGAAGAAGTACTCTGATATTTTACTTACTAACTAACATAGTAATATCCACAGGTTGGATGCTGCTATTTGACCCCTGACTCTAATATTCAGTGCAAATATAGTAAAAAATTGAATAAATAGTGAGAATTAAGTCGTAATTTTTTAATGAGAAAGCTTGCAAAAATATACAATTATGAACAATATTTTCAGAGAAACAAGACTGTGTTCTCACGGAGTATCATTGGCCTTTTTTTAAATTCTTGAAATCAAAATCCCACTGATACTTTTAAAGCTTGTAAAAAGTGAAGATGACTGAGTTCAGGACTGTAGTAATAATATACATATACATCATACGTATTGAAGAATAAAAACATATTGTCTGAACACTATTATGAGAGACTTCTTTGTTTTGCAGAGGTTTTATGTGTCACACACACACACATGCTGTGTTTACACAGCAGATGATTTTAAAGAGCAACGCTCGTGCCTGCGTTAGCTTAGCACAAAGACTGGAAGCAGGTGGAAACCTGTTAGCCTAGCTGTCTGACAAGAGAGATGTACAAAACCAAACGAGTCCAGAACAATCGTAGTAGAAGTACTCTTAGATATTTCAACATAGTACCAAGGAAGTAGAAGTACTCTGATATTCAAACATAGTACCAGGGTAGTAAGAAGTACCTCTGATATTCAACATAATACCATGTAGTTGAAGTACTCTGATATTTCAACATAGTACTACAGAGTAGAGAAGTACTCTATTCAAACATAGTACGTACAGAGTAGAAGTACTCTGATATTTAACATAGTAATACCATCAAGTAGAAGTATGGCTAATATTTAAACATCGTTATACAATATGAGTAGTGAGTACTCTGATTATTTTACATGGGTGATACCACAGAGTAAGGAAGTACTCTTGATATTTAACATGGGTGATACCACAGAGTAGAAGTACTCTGATAATTTAAACATGGTGATACACAGATGTAGAAGTACTCTGAGTATTAACATGGTGATACAATAGAGTTGAAGTACTCTGAATATTTAACATGAGTAATTTCCCACAGAGTAGAAGTACTCTGATATTTAACATGGTGATACACAGAGTAGTAAGTACTCTGATATTTACATGGTGATACCCACAGAGTAGAGTATCTCTGATATTTAACTATGGTGATACCACAGAGTAGAAGTAAAAGTATAAATGTTCTTCTTATGTCCTACAATGAAAAATATTGAAATCAGCATTTCATTGTTTTATCACATTTAGTTATTTGCATCCTGAGGACTTTGTCATATAAATACAACATGAGTCCTGCGATCACAGTATTACTGATTGTCCTTGTACTTCACAATTCAGCAACAGATGAAAGTAGATGAACGTCTCCCATTAGAGGAGAACTGCTGCCAAGCTTTGTTTAGAAGCTTTTTTTAAGCTGATACCGATGACTGATGGTGGAATGAATAAGGACCATTGAACACAGTTTTACTGGGACGGAGAAGTCTCGGGCCCACCCCACCTCCAACAATCTGATCTACTTAGAGACTGAAAGTTGTGGTGATTTCCACATTTTAACTTCCTTCTTTTGAGGCTCTGAAAAACAACTTCCAAAATTTTACTGCGCTACATACATTTCTAAAAGTCTCTCCTCGGGATTTCCTGAAGGGAGCCGGATGAGAGACGAGAAATCCACTGAATCAGATTCGGCTCTCATATGGTAATAACCATAAAAAACCAGTAGCAGTCCTAATAACAGGAAGTCTTCCCAGCAACGTCGGTGTGATAGGTGAAACAACTGATCCCAGAGCTGTGGACGAGAACACATCGTGTGGTCGAAGTAAATCAAAAATGTGAAGCTCAGAAAACACACCAATGTCAGCTGGGATTCCCAACAGAGAGGACGACGTACAACAGAAGGACGAACAGACGGACGAACAGACCGACGAACAGACGGACGAACAGAACGGACGACATGAAGGACGAACAGACAGAGGAACAGGAAGGACGAACAGACGGGACGAACAGAAGGACGAACAGGACGACGAACAGACATGAGGAACAGAAGGACGAACAGATGGAGGAACAGACAAGAGGAACAGGACGGGGAGAAACAGACGGACGAACAGAAGGACGACAGATGGAGGAACAGATGGACGAACAGACGGACGAACAGACGGACGAACAAAAGGAACGTAACAGACAGAGGCACAGACGGGACGAACAGAACTGACGAACAGAAGGACGAACAGATGGACGAACAGACAGAGGAAACAGAAGAGTGAACAGATGGACGAACAGACGGAGGAACAGACAGAGGGAACAGACGACGAACAAGACGGGACGAACAGAAGGACGAACAGATTGGAACGAACAGACAGGAGGAAAGAAGAACGAACAGATGGACGAACAAGCAGAGGGAAACAGACAGAGGAACAGAAGAACGAACAGATGGACGAACATACGGAGGGAACATGACGGACGGTGGAACATGCCTGCATTGAACGAACAGACGGACAGCAGCCTTCGTGTGTGAGCGAACAGGAGCGGAGAACAGGACGGAGGAACAGACGAGTACAGACGGAGGAAGGACAGTGTTCCATGAATCAGGTAGCACGGTCGATAACAGACGTGAGTGTGTTAACAGACGGACGAACATACGGAGGAAACAGACAGTATGATCAGACGACGGAGGATGACGGAACAAGATGGACAGAAGGACGGGACAGAAGTACGAACAGAGAGGACGAACAGAAGGACGGACCAGTAAGACAGAAGGAGGAACAGAACGGGATCGAACAAATGGACAGAAGAACGGAGAGACGGACCAAACAGACGGACGGGTACGAACAGACAGGATCTGACTAATGACGAAACAGATGACAGACGGCAGAGCGACCAGATGGACAGATAGAACTGACAGACAGACAGACAGTATGGGACAGAAGAACTGACAGACAGACGAACAGACAGAGGGCAGACAGGACGGACGGACTGAGAGACAGAACCTTTTACAAAGGTTTCTACCAGGACCCATCTTGAATCCCAACACAAAGGGTTATACCCTCGAACAACATTGTTAAAGATCCCACCCAGATTCTACAGAAAAGCCTTCTATTGTAGTAATGGTCCACCCAGAAACCTCTCTGGAGGTTCTATCCAGAAGCTTTCCACCCTATAAGGTGCTAAGAAGAACCCACCCAAGGGGGCTCTACCAAGATCCCCTTCATAGTCGAGGGGTCTCCTCTAGAACTTTATCCAAATAATATCCATTTGGAAAGCTGTGAGGAGCTGCTCGGCTGTGGCTGCCAGAAGGTTAGACACTAAGTTAAACCGTGAGGTACATTTTATTGAATTCAAACAATATTAATGATAAAAATGTGCTTTTGTCCCCCCGAGTCGAACCGGCAAGTATATTTAACGTGCTCAGTACTTTTGTAGTAAGCCGAGGCGTCGTCAACAAGAGACACCCCAAGTCATTCAAATCGTCCTGGTGTGTGATTGCAGTTTTCATAACGCGTCCTCCCAAGTCGCTGATGGATCATTGTGAAATAGAGGACTGCATTCTCCAGTTAAAGACGAGTACCAGTTAAGAAAAAAAACGAGTACCAGTTATAAGAACGAGTTCCAGTTAAGAAGAGTACAGTAAAGAGTACCAGTTAAAGAACGAGTTCCAGTTAAAAGAAACGAGTACCAGTTAAAGAACGAGTACCAGTATTAAAGAACGAGTTCCAGTTATAAGAATCGAGTTCCAGTTAAGAGAACGAGTTCCTGTTAAAGAGACGAGTTCCAGTTTCAGTTTAAAGAACGGAGTCACAGTTAAATGAACGAGTACCAAGTTAAAGAACGAGTTTCCAGTTAAAGAACGAGTACCAAGTTAAAGAACGAGAACACAGTTAAATGAAACGAGTCAGTTAAAGAACGAGTACCAAGTTAAAGAACGAGTTACCAGTTAAAGAACGAGTACCAGTTAAAGAACGAGTTCCAGATTAAAGACGAGTACCAGTAAGAAGACGTATCCTCCAGTTTTAAAAGAACGAGTTCCAGTTAAGAACGAGTTCCAGTTAAAAAGAACGAGTTCCAGTTAAAGAACGAGTTCCAGTTAAAGAACGGAGTACCCAGTTAAAGAACGAGTTCCAGTTAAAGGAAAGGAGGTTCCAGTTAAAGACGAGTAACTCAGTTAAAGAACGAGTACCAGTTTAAAGAACGAGTACCAGTTAAAGGAACGAGATTCCAGTAATAGAACGAGGTACCAGTTAAAGAACGAGGTTCCAGGTTAAAGAACGAGGTTCCAGTTAAAAGAACCGTGTACCAGTTAAGAACGAGTACCAGTTAAAGAACGGAGTACCAGTTAAATGAACGAGTACCAGTTAAAGAACGAGTAGGACCCCATAGTTAAGAACGTAGTACCAGTTAAAGAACGTGTCAGTTAAAGAAGAGTACACGTTAAAGAACTGAGGTACCAGTTAAGAAGACGAGTTCCAGTTTAAAGAAAGAGTACCATTAAACGAACGAGTTCCAGTTAAAAGTACAGTGTACCAGTTTAAAGAACGAGTACCAGTTTAAAGAACGAGTACCAGTTAAAGAACGAGTTCCAGTTAAAAAGAACGAGTGCCAGGTTAAAGGAACGAGGTTCCAGTTAAAGATACGAGTACAGTAAAGAACGCGTACCAGTTAAAGAACGAGTTCCAGCTTAAAGAACGAGTTCCAGTTTAAAGAACGAGTTCCAGTAAAGTAACGAGTTTCCGAGTTAAAGAACGAGTACCAGTTAAAGAACGAGTTTCCAGTTAAAGAACGAGTTCCAGTAAAGAACGATTACCAGTTAAAGAACGAGTTCCAGTTAAAGAAACGAGTTCCCAGTTAAAGAACGAGTACCAGTTAAAGAACGAGTACCAGTTAAAGAACGAGTTCCAGTTAAAGAACGGTCAAGTTCCAGTTAAAGAACGAGTACCAGTTAAAGAACAGTACCAGTTAAAGAACGAGTACCAGTTAAAGAACGAGGTCCAGTTAAAGAACTGAAGTTCCAGTTAAAGGAACGAGTACCAGTTAAAGACGATGTTCCAGTAAAGGAATGAAAGAGTTCCAGTTAAAGAACTGAGTAGACCAGTTAAAGACGGAGTACCCAGTTAAAGACGAGTACCCAGTTAAAGAACGAGTACAGTAAAGATACGAGTACCAGTTAAAGAACGTGTACCAGTTAAGAGAACGAGTTCCAGTAAAGAACTGAGTACCAGTTTAAAGAACGAGTACCAGTTAAGAAAGCGAGTTCCAGTTAAAGAACGTAGTACCAGTTAAAGAACGAGTACCAGTTAAAGAACGAGTACCAGTTAAAGGAACAGAGTCCAGTTAAAGAACGAGTTCCAGTTAAAAGAACGAGTTCCAGTTAAAGAACGAGTCCAGTTAAAGAAGAGTTCCAGTTAAAGAACGACGTAACAGTAAAGAACGAGTTCCAGTTAAAGAACGAGTACCCAGTTAAAGAACGAGTACCAGGTTAAAGAAAACGAGTTCCAGT
This sequence comes from Leptoclinus maculatus, assembly GCA_032191485.1. Classification (NCBI taxonomy): domain Eukaryota; kingdom Metazoa; phylum Chordata; class Actinopteri; order Perciformes; family Stichaeidae; genus Leptoclinus; species Leptoclinus maculatus. The sequence goes on along the minus strand of JAVDOI010000036.1, from coordinate 1,604,932 downwards.
TTAAAGAACGAGTACCAGTTAAAGAACGAGTTCCAGTTATAAGGAACGAGTTCCAGTTAAAGAACGGAGTACCAGTTAAACAGAACGAGTTTCCAGTTTAAGACAGTACCAGGTTAAAGAACCGATTACCAAGTTTTTAAGAGAACGGAGTACCAGTTTAAAGACGAGTTCCAGTTAAAGAACGAGTACCAGTTAAGAACGAGTACCATCAGTTAAAGAACGAGTACCAGTATAGAACGAGTACCAGTTAAAGAACGAGTATCCAGTTTAAAGACAAGATTTGGTGTTATTGTCCAATGACAGCACTGGAATTTACAGAAATAAACATGACAGAATTGTTAAACTGTGACTGGACTGCAGATAACGTGTGTTGTGGTGTGTGTGTGTGTGAGAGTGTGTGTGGATGTGTGGTGTGGTGTGTGTGTTGTGTGTGTGTGAGTGAGTGAGTGATGAGTGAGTGTGTGAGTGAGTGAAGTGAGTGATGTGAGTGAGGTGAGTGAGTGAGTGAGTGAGTGAGTGAGTGAGTTGAGTGAGTGTGTGTGTGTGTGTGTGTGTGTGTGTGTGTGTGTGTGTGTGTGCGTGTGTTTGTGTGTGTGTGTGTGTGAGTGAGTGTTTGCTTATGGTAACTGAGGCAGTGCAGCTGAATGCAACAAGTCAGGCTTAAACGTGTATTTCATAATTCATTCAACACACTGGGAGATTTGGACGGAGGCAGGTAAATGAAGGTGGACTGTGTGTGGTGTGTGTGTGTGTGTGTGTGTGTGTGTGATGGTGTGTGTGTGTGTGTGTGTGTTGAACTTTGAGTCCGATTTGTGTTGTTTGTGCAGTATTTTGTATTTGAATTGTTTATTTGGTCTGTTTATTGCATTGTAGCAGATTTTTAAAATACTGTCTCAAGAAAACCTTATAACACTACTATATATATATAAATATATATATATTATATATATAAATATATATATATTATCGCTACACCAAATGTGGACTTTATCCAATAAACTGGCGACAATAGCTTTTCATCTGGGAGAGAAAAAGGTTTCACAGGAACTTATTGCGGGCCGTGTTTATTAGAAAGAAGAACACAGGGAGAAAGAAATCATATTTTAATAACTTGCCAGCTTAATATCTTCATATTAAACACGGTGAAGATGATTTCAGGGGACGTTAGAGAAGGAAGCAAAGGATCGATGTGTGTAGACTCAACAGTTTCTGTAGCTTTTATAATAAGATATTTGTTTGTAATATATTATATGTTTCAGAAATTAATGTTCTGATATTCTGCATATAACCATAAGTGCATTAGGAGCTGATGTTAAAGGTCAATAGGGCAGATTTTTAAGGATTCTCCACTTGTGCAAACCACAAATCAAATTCAACATGGAGATCAGGAGAATTGGTTAATTGATCTTAAGAAGTAGGAGATATGAAGAGTTCAATTCAGGAGAGACAAGTGGATGATTAGTATTTAACATGTATTATGACAGATGTTAATGAGTTACAGGTTTGTGATGGAAGTTGTGATTGTCCCTGAGCAGGCAACAATATAAACCCCCCCGTGACTCCAGACACCTGGGTGGGTGATGGTTGCTGATGAGGCTGACAGAATGATGAGTTGATGAAGATGATGAATCTGATGAAGACTGGGTGGAGATGGGGGAGGTGGAGGGTTGTGTACCAGCAGCATGACGTACACCTGAAGTAGAGAGACAATCATATTTAAGAGAGACAGCAGCAGATGAGAGGCTAACCGTGTCATACTGTCGTTGTGCTTATTGGATAGAGAGACCGACTGATCTAGACAGCTGATCATGATTGACAGCCCTGAACCATAACAGCAAGGACATAATGAGTGTGATGCAGATGTTTGGGAAATAAACTACGGGCTTAGGCATGCTCGAGATGTATAGTATTCCTGTCTGAACTCACACTCGAGCTTCATCTCATTCTCTAAATCAATGTCTCGCTGTAAAGACATTTGATCTGGGTCTCTGTAGGTTAAAGGTTATAAAGGTTAAAGGTTTCCTCATAGGAACCAATAGAGACACAGTACAGGAAGTGGGACAGAATTGAGGGTCACGGTACTGAACAATCTTGTTGTGTTTGAGTCTGATTTTAATCCTGAACTGTATCTTTGAAGGTTCAGTTCCTCAATGTCTCCCTTTATTACACCTTTTCCTCCTCTCCTCATTCCTTCTCATGTCTCCTCTTCCCTTATCCTTCCTCTCCATCTGTCTTTCTCCCCTTCCTCCCTCCCCCTTCGGTATTTTTCCTTCCCTTCTATTTACCTTTCATCTCCACATCCACACCTCTCCTCCTCTCCTTTCTTTTCTGAATTTCTCCTTCTTTTGGACAAAACAACTTCCTCCCTTTATCTCCTTTCCTTCCTTCCTTCCTTTGAACTACTCCGTACTCTCCTTTTTCCCTTTGCTTGCACAGCTCCCTTCTTTCAGCTCCCTTCTTTCCTCCTATCTCCTCGTCTCCTCCCAGTGGACTCCATCTCCTCCCTCCCCCTCCTTTTCCTTTTGACAGCTTTAATTTCACCTCCTGTCCTCCTGGTTTGTCTCTCATTCTCTGTCTCTCTTCTGTTTGTGTGTCTCCCTGACAGGACGGCCATACATGGACATGGAAGTAGGGACCGCCGGACGCCTCTTCCTCACAAAGCTGCCGTGCTCTCCTCCTCCTCCTCCTCCTCCCCCACTAATGCCCCCCCCCCCACAGAGAGACAGTTAAAACACAGAGGCAGATATGAGGAAGCATTAGAGAGGGCAAAACAGCAAGCAAAAGCAACTAAAGCAGACAGAGGAGAAGAGGAAGAGGAAGAGGGAGCTGCACATCCATAACCTCCACTTAGATGGATCGGAGGACATTCTGTCTATCCTGCAACTTCACCAACCATCATCACAATTTAATACGAATTTGATAGCTGCCGGCGCTGCAACACCATCTGTCTTCAGAGGGAGAGGGGGCGGGCCGGATGAGAGCTTTTGGAGAGTAGAGAGAGAGAGACAGAGGAGAGAGAGAGAGAGAGAGAGAGAGAGAGACTAGAGAGGGGAGAGAGAGAGGAGTAGGAGATGAGAGAGAGGACAGAAGAGAGACAGAGAACAGAGAGAGAGAGAGAGAGAGGAGAGAGAGCGACCAGAGAGAGAGAGAGAGAGAGGACTGAAGAGCAGAGAGAGAGAGAGAGTAGAGAGATGAGCTGACCAGAGGAGGAGAGAGGAGATGAGAGAGAGACAGAGAGTGAGAGAGGAGAGAGACAGAGAAGAGAGAGAGCGACAGAGCGACAGAGAGAGAGGAGAGAGAGAGAGAGAGAGAGCGAGAGGAGAGAGGAGAGACAGACACAGAGAGAGAGAGAGAACAGAGAGAGAGAGAGAGAGACAGAGACAGAGAGAGAGAGACAGAGAGAGAGAGAGTGAGATAGTGAGAGAGAGAGAGAGACAGAGAGAGGAGAGAGAGAGAGGATGGAGGCCAGAACTGATGTCTCACACTTTCCTACTGGATTTATTTCTCTTTGTCTTTTTGTCTCGATCCCCGCAGCAATAAAAAACCCGTGACGGCATATATCAGTGAAATAACTTCATATTATTGTTCTACACGTGTTCTCAGGCTGCTTGAGGGTTCAACAAATTGTGTTTTCCTAACCCCGGAGAGTTTGTCGCTGTGAAGTGGAACATCTGGACGTTTCTCATCTACAATCTAAAAAGACGGGGGGGAAATATTTCAGCAGATTTCTGAGAGTTTCTTTTTTTTTTTAAAGGTGCCGGTTAAACATTTTTATTTTGAAAAGCAACAGGAAGCCCCCCCAAAACCAGCAAGGACGCCAGAAAACTCATCAAAATAAAAGACGGGCCAACATACCTGTCCGGAGGCGTCGGCTTTCTCCCGCTTCACGGGCATTTGTTTTCATGCTTGAACACCTAACTGCCGTCTGACCCCTCCCTCTCCCCCCTTCCTCCTTCCCCCCTTCAACATGTCCGACCACCATCTCTCTCGCCGCCTCGCCCCCTCGAGGAAATTCAGGGCAGGAGAAGAAGAAGTGAGGATTTAGTAAAACTTCACATCCTCACGGTTCATCCTCATCCCCCCCACCGCAGGACACGACTCGTCCCTCTTCGCAGGTCGGGGGACTGCGCTGATGCAAGGATGAGCGGCCGGCGTGCGACGTGGCTGCCGTTTGCGCAGGAGGCTGGGCTCGGTGGATGGCTGCGTTGGCAAGAGACGATGCCCAAACCTCCCGTGGACAAATCGTCCAAATCGATGAGATCCTGTACGTCAACGTCAGCGGGAGGTCAGGTTTTCAGGTGAGTGCTGCGGTCTACTGAAGCATGCTCAGATCGACGGGAATCCTGATCCTTGACCTGCATGGAAAACTGTCAGAAGGATAATAGTAGAAATATAAAGAACGACTTTAATGTGATTGCAGCAGGTTTTGAGGTTCTTCTTCATACTACGATACTAAAGTTTTGTATTGATATTGAAGGTGTTTATGTGCCTATCAGTTTCACAGAGAGTGGAATCTTTTAATAAACTGTATCCACAAGTGATTTGT
>JAVDOI010000036.1:1597137-1600186 GCA_032191485.1 Leptoclinus maculatus | reverse complement strand
GTCCTTGTACTTCACAATCAGTAACAGATGAAAGTAGATGAACGTCTCCCATTAGAGGAGAACTGCTGCCAGCTTTGTTTGAAGCTTTTAAGCTGAACCGCTGACTGATGGTGGAATGAATAAGACATGAACACAGTTTACTGGACGGAGAAGTCTCGGCCCACCTCCAACATCTGATCACTTTAGAGACTGAAATGTGGTGATTTCCACATTTTAACTTCCTTCTTTGAGGCTCTGAAAAACAACTTCCAAAATGCTGCGACTACATTTCTAAAAGTCTTCTTCTGGATTTCCTGAAGGGAGCCGGATGAGAGACGAGAAATCCACTGAATCAGGTTCGGCTCTCATATGGTAATAACCATAAAAACCAGTAGCAGTCCAATAACAGGAAGCTTCCAGCAGCTCGGTGTGAAGGTGAAACACTGATCCCAGAGCTGTGGACGAGACACATCGTGTGGTCGAAGTAAATCAAAAATGTGAAGCTCAGAAAACACACCAATGTCAGCAGGGATTCCCACAGAGAGGACAGACGAACAGAAGGACGAACAGACGGACGAACAGACGGACGAACAGACGGACGAACAGACGGACGAACAGAAGGACGAACAGACAGAGGAACAGAAGGACGAACAGACGGACGAACAGAAGGACGAACAGACGGACGAACAGACAGAGGAACAGAAGGACGAACAGATGGAGGAACAGACAGAGGAACAGACGGAGAAACAGACGGACGAACAGAAGGACGAACAGATGGAGGAACAGATGGACGAACAGACGGACGAACAGACGGACGAACAAAAGGACGAACAGACAGAGGAACAGACGGACGAACAGACGGACGAACAGAAGGACGAACAGATGGACGAACAGACAGAGGAACAGAAGAGTGAACAGATGGACGAACAGACGGAGGAACAGACAGAGGAACAGACGGACGAACAGACGGACGAACAGAAGGACGAACAGATGGACGAACAGACAGAGGAACAGAAGAACGAACAGATGGACGAACAGACAGAGGAACAGACAGAGGAACAGAAGAACGAACAGATGGACGAACAGACGGAGGAACAGACGGAGGAACAGACGGACGAACAGACGGACGAACATATGGACGAACAGACGGAGGAACAGACGGAGGAACAGACGGAGGAACAGACGGAGGAACAGACGGACGAACAGACGGTCGAACAGACGGAGGAACAGACGGACGAACATACGGAGGAACAGACAGATGAACAGACGGACGGAAGGATGGACGAACAGATGGACAGAAGGACGGACAGAAGGACGAACAGAAGGACGAACAGAAGGACGGACAGTAAGACAGAAGGAGGAACAGACGGACGAACAAATGGACAGAAGAACGGAGAGACGGACAAACAGACGGACGGACGAACAGACGGACTGACTAATGGACGAACAGATGAACAGACGGACAGACGGACAGATGGACAGAAGAACTGACAGACAGACAGACAGATGGACAGAAGAACTGACAGACAGACAGACAGACAGAAGGGCAGACAGACGGACGGACTGAGAGACAGAACCTTTTACAAAGGTTCTACCAGGACCCATCTTGAACCCAACACAAAGGGTTATACCTCGAACAACATGTTAAAGATCCCACCCAGATTCTACAGAAAAGCCTTCTATTGTGTAATGGTTCCACCCAGAAACCTCTCTGGAGGTTCTATCCAGAAGCTTTCCACCCTTTAAGGGTGCTAAGAAGAACCCACCCAGGGGGCTCTACCAAGAACCCCTTCATAGTCGAGGGGTCTCCTCTAGAACTTTATCCAAATAATATCCATTTGGAAAGCTGTGAGGAGCTGCTGGCTGTGCTGCCAGAAGGGTAGACACAAGTTAAACCGTGAGGTACATTTTATTGAATCAAACAATAATAATGATAAAATGTGCTTTTGTCCCCCGAGTGCAACCGGCAAGTATATTAACGTGCCTCAGTACTTTTGTAGTAGCCGAGGCGTCGTCAACAAGAGACACCCCAAAGTCATTCAAATCGTCCTGGTGTGTGATTGCAGTTTTCATAACGCGTCCTCCCAGTCGCTGATGGATCTGTGAAATAGAGGAGCTGCATTCTCCAGTTAAAGAACGAGTACCAGTTAAAGAACGAGTACCAGTTAAAGAACGAGTTCCAGTTAAAGAACGAGTACCAGTTAAAGAACGAGTTCCAGTTAAAGAACGAGTACCAGTTAAAGAACGAGTACCAGTTAAAGAACGAGTTCCAGTTAAAGAACGAGTTCCAGTTAAAGAACGAGTTCCAGTTAAAGAACGAGTTCCAGTTAAAGAACGAGTACCAGTTAAAGAACGAGTACCAGTTAAAGAACGAGTTCCAGTTAAAGAACGAGTACCAGTTAAAGAACGAGTACCAGTTAAAGAACGAGTTCCAGTTAAAGAACGAGTACCAGTTAAAGAACGAGTACCAGTTAAAGAACGAGTACCAGTTAAAGAACGAGTTCCAGTTAAAGAACGAGTACCAGTTAAAGAACGAGTACCAGTTAAAGAACGAGTTCCAGTTAAAGAACGAGTTCCAGTTAAAGAACGAGTTCCAGTTAAAGAACGAGTTCCAGTTAAAGAACGAGTACCAGTTAAAGAACGAGTTCCAGTTAAAGAACGAGTTCCAGTTAAAGAACGAGTACCAGTTAAAGAACGAGTACCAGTTAAAGAACGAGTACCAGTTAAAGAACGAGTTCCAGTTAAAGAACGAGTACCAGTTAAAGAACGAGTTCCAGTTAAAGAACGAGTTCCAGTTAAAGAACGAGTACCAGTTAAAGAACGAGTACCAGTTAAAGAACGAGTACCAGTTAAAGAACGAGTACCAGTTAAAGAACGAGTACCAGTTAAAGAACGAGTACCAGTTAAAGAACGAGTTCCAGTTAAAGAACGAGTACCAGTTAAAGAACGAGTACCAGTTAAAGAACGAGTTCCAGTTAAAGAACGAGTACCAGTTAAAGAACGAGTTCCAGTTAAAGAACGAGTACCAGTTAAAGAACGAGTACCAGTTAAAGAACGAGTACCAGTTAAA
>JAVDOI010000036.1:1572137-1594637 GCA_032191485.1 Leptoclinus maculatus | reverse complement strand
GGAGGGTTGTGTACCAGCAGCATGAACGTACTGAAGGTAGAGAGACAATCATATTTAAGAGAGACAGCAGCAGATGAGAGGCTAACCGTGTCATACTGTCGTTGTGCTATTGGATAGAGAGACCAGCTGATCTAGACAGCTGATCATGATTGACAGCCCTGAACCATAACAGCAAGGACATAATGAGTGTGATGGCAGATGTTTGGGAAATAAACTACGGGCTTAGGCATGCGAGAGTATAGTCTTCCTGTCTGAACTCACACTCGAGCTTCATTTCTCTAAATCATGTCTCGCTGTAAAGACATTTGATCTGGTCTCTGTAGGTTAAAGGTTAAAGGTTAAAGGTTCTCAGTAGGAACCAATGAGACACAGACAGGAAGTGGGACAGAATTGAGGGACGGACGAACAACTTGTTGGTTTGAGTCTGATTTTAAATCCTGAACTGAATCTTTGAAGGTTCATTTCCTCAATGTCTCCTTTATAACACCTTTCCTCCTCTCCTCATTCCTTCTCTTGTCTCCTCTTCTTTCCTTCCTCTCCCATGTTTTCTCCCCTTCCCTCCTCGTTCCTTCCTTCTATTTACCTTTCATCTTCCACACCTCTCTCCTCCTCCTTTCTTTTTCTGAATTTCTCCTTCCTTTTGACAAAACAACTTCTCCTTTATCTCCTTTCCTTCTTCCTTCCTTTGAACTACTCCTACTCTTCCTTTTCCCTTTGCTTGCACAGCTCCCTTCTTTCAGCTCCCTTCTTTCCTCCTATCTCCTCGTTTCCTCCCCAGTGACTCCTTCTCCTCCCTCCTCCCTCCTTTTCCTTTTGACAGCTTAATTTCTCCTCCTGTCCTCCTGGTTTGTCTCTCATTCTCTGTCTCTCTTCTGTTTGTGTGTCTCCTGACAGGACGGCCATACATGGACATGGAGTAAGGACCGCCGGACGCCTCTTCCTCACAAAGCTGCCGTGTCTCCTCCTCCTCCTCCTCCTCCCCCACTAATGCCCCCCCCCCCCACAGAGAGACAGTAAAACACAGAGGCAGATAGAGGAGCATTAGAGAGGGCAAAACAGCAAGCAAAAGCAAAAGCAGACAGAGGAGAAGAGGAAGAGGAAGAGGGAGGCTGCACATCCATAACCTCCACTTAGATGGACGGAGGACATTCTGTCTATCCTGCAACTTCACCAACCATCATCACAATTTAATACGAATTTTGAAAGGCTGCGGCGCTGCAACACATCTGTCTTCAGAGGGAGAGAGGGCGGGCGAGAGAGCTTTGGAGAGAGAGAGAGAGAGACAGAGAGAGAGAGAGAGAGAGAGAGAGAGAGAGAGAGAGAGAGAGAGAGAGAGAGAGAGAGAGAGACAGAGAGAGACAGAGACAGAGAGAGAGAGAGAGAGAGAGAGAGAGCGACAGAGAGAGAGAGAGAGAGAGAGAGACAGAGAGAGAGAGAGAGAGAGAGAGAGAGCGACAGAGAGAGAGAGAGAGAGAGAGAGACAGAGAGAGAGAGAGAGAGCGACAGAGAGAGAGAGAGCGACAGAGCGACAGAGAGAGAGAGAGAGAGAGAGAGAGAGCGAGAGAGAGAGAGAGACAGACACAGAGAGAGAGAGAGACAGAGAGAGAGAGAGAGAGACAGAGACAGAGAGAGAGAGACAGAGAGAGAGAGAGAGAGAGAGAGAGAGAGAGAGAGAGACAGAGAGAGAGAGAGAGAGAGGATGGAGGCCAGACTGATGTCTCAACACTTTCCTACCTGGATTTATTTCTCTTTGTCTTTTTGTCTCGAATCCCCGCAGCAATAAAAAACCCGTGACGGCAATATCAGAGAAATAACTTCATCATTATTGTTCTACACGTGTTCTCAGGCTGCTGAGGGTTCAACAAATTGTGTTTTTCTACCCGGAGAGTTTGTGCTGTGAAGTGGAACATCTGGACGTTTCTCATCTACAATCTAAAAAGACGGAAATATTTCAGCAGATTTCTGAGAGTTTCTTTTTTTTTTTAAAGGTGCCGGTTAAACATTTTTTATTTTGAAAAGCAACAGGAAGCCCCCCCAAAACCAGAAGGACGCCAGAAACTCATCAAAATAAAAGACGGGCCACATACCTGTCGGATGCGTCGGCTTTCTCCCTCCTTCACGGCATTTGTTTTCATGGCTTGACACCTAACTGCCGTCTGACCCCTCCCTCTCCCCCCCTTCCTCCTTCCCCCCCTTCAACATGTCCGACCACCTCCTCTCTCGCCGCCTCGCCCCCTCGAGGAAATCAGGGCAGGAGAAGAAGAAGTGAGGATTTAGTAAACTCACATCCTCAGGTTCATCCTCATCCCCCCACCGAGGACACGACTCGTCCCTCTCTGCAGGTCGGGACGCGCTGATGCAAGATGGCGGCCGGCGTGGCGACGTGGCTGCCGTTTGCGCGGGCTGCGGCGGTGGGATGGCTGCCGTTGGCCAAGAAGACGATGCCCAAACCTCCCGTGGACAAATCGTCCAAATCGGATGAGATCCTGTACGTCAACGTCAGCGGGGTCAGGTTTCAGGTGAGTGCTGCGGTCTACTGAGCATGCTCAGAACGACGGGAATCCTGATCCTTGACCTGCATGAAAACTGTCGAAGGATAAAGTAGAAATATAAAGAACGACTTTAATGTGATTGCAGCAGGTTTTGAGGTTCTTCTTCATACTACGATATAAAAGTTTTGTATTGATATTGAAGTGTTTAGTGCCTATGCAGTTTCACAGAGAGGTGGAAAGTCTTTTTATAAACTGTATCCACAAGTGATTTGGTGGCCTCACTGTCACACTGATTTATTTGTAAGTCCGGCGACAACGATATCAGACGATTCTGTTAAACCCTTCATGATATTCACTGACGATGTTTCCTACAATATTAGCAATCGGTAACGATGGTAACGTGGTTAATGTTCAGAAAAAGATCGTGGTTATGACCACAGACGTGGAATAAATGGACGTCGCCATGTTGACGTCTCTCGTTGGTTTGTGGATGTTCAGCGATTTGGCTGTCGCCATGTTTTTATTTTTTTTGCAACCAGTGAACAGGAAGTGACCACATCAGGACTGAGGAGGAGTGACGTAGAGACGCCTATACGTCTCTGGCAGAGACCTGTCAATCACCGTGTAGCCCCGCCCCTAAAGCATCCCCTGCTTTATGGTCTGTTTGACTCTAAATGGACCATAATGTACTAAATGAACATCATGCTGTATTGAAGAAGACTTGAAACTAGAGATTGAGACCATAAACTCATGTTTACAATGTTTACTGAGGTAATAAATCAAGAGAGAAGTAGAGTCATTTTCTCATAGACTTCTATAGAACCAGAGGAGTCGCCCCCTGGTGGACACTAGAGAGAATGCAGCTTTAAAGACACTTCAGACGGATTCCTTGCTTTATAGTTCTATTTACATAAAGTGCTACTGATAGTCGTCTGCTTCCTGACTAATCAGGAAACTTTTTTACGGCGTTCACAGTCTCAAAGCTCATGTTCACACAGACTTTAAAAGTTAAGACATTTTTATTGTTCAGATATGTTGGACCAGGCGTCGCTGCAGTACATTTTCATTTCTTCCTCTGAAATCTAAAGTCTTTTTTGTAGGTGCTTCTCTTCATCTTGAGAACAAGGACATCGTTTCTTTTTAACTTTACATTAAACCCCCCGTTGCCCCTCTTTGATGTCAAGAACAGCTCTTTCATGTGTTATTTCTAGAACTGCCTCATCATCACTCCATTATAATCGCCCTGCATTCACGATGAATTGATTGAACTGATGATGAATTGATTGAACTCTGTACTCTGTACTTTAATTTATATTTAATCGAATTAAGAGAAGAGCAACAATTGAAACATTGCTCACATGAGGTATAGTTTCATCATCAGGTGTAAAACCAGGAGACGTCTGTTCAATAAACTCCAATATTTAATCATTTATTGAAGTTCTTTTGTGTCTCTTTTGTGCTGTAATTTTACAGTCAAACACCTTTTCTTCAGCGCTGCCAGAGTCTGCTTGTTTAGTGTGACTTTTAACTCGTCTGTGAGATTTTGTAGTCCCTCATTAAAGATTCAAGGCTTTTAAAGGGGGCATTGTTGACCATATATGGTGTTTTGGGGGGTGTTTCTTATGTAATTCAGCCTTTATGTTTGATTTATACTCACTTCCTTTTTCAGTACAGGAACTTCTCATGCATAGATAGAACTGATTTTTTTGGTGGAGTTCCTTTATAGACTAACGTGAAGTCACGTGACTGTGGTGGAGTTCCTCTATAGACTAACGTGAAGTCACGTGACCGTGGTGGAGTTCCTTTATAGACTAACGTGAAGTCACGTGACCGTGGTGGAGTTCCTTTATAGACTAACGTGAAGTCACGTGACCGTGGTGGAGTTCCTCTATAGACTAACGTGAAGTCACGTGACCGTGGCGGAGTTCCTTTATAGACTAACGTGAAGTCACGTGACCGTGGCGGAGTTCCTTTATAGACTAACGTGAAGTCACGTGACCGTGGCGGAGTTCCTTTATAGACTAACGTGAAGTCGCGTGACCGTGGCGGAGTTCCTTTATAGACTAACGTGAAGTCGCGTGACCGTGGCGGAGTTCCTTTATAGACTAACGTGAAGTCGCGTGACCGTGGCGGAGTTCCTTAATAGACTAACGTGAAGTCGCGTGACCGTGGCGGAGTTCCTTTATAGACTAACGTGAAGTCGCGTGACCGTGGCGGAGTTCCTTAATAGACTAACGTGAAGTCGCGTGACCGTGGCGGAGTTCCTTTATAGACTAACGTGAAGTCGCGTGACCGTGGCGGAGTTCCTTAATAGACTAACGTGAAGTCGCGTGACCGTGGTGGAGTTCCTTCACAGACTGACGTAGAGTCACGTGACCGTGGTGGAGTTCCTTTATAGACTAACGTGAAGTCACGTGACCGTGGTGGAGTTCCTCTATAGACTAACGTGAAGTCGCGTGACCGTGGTGGAGTTCCTTTATAGACTAACGTGAAGTCACGTGACCGTGGCGGAGTTCCTTTATAGACTAACGTGAAGTCGCGTGACCGTGGCGGAGTTCCTTTATAGACTAACGTGAAGTCGCGTGACCGTGGCGGAGTTCCTTTATAGACTAACGTGAAGTCACGTGACCGTGGTGGAGTTCCTTTATAGACTAACGTGAAGTCACGTGACCGTGGTGGAGTTCCTTTATAGACTAACGTGAAGTCACGTGACCGTGGTGGAGTTCCTCTATAGACTGACATGAAGTCACGTGACCGTGGCAGAGTTCCTTTATAGACTAACGTGAAGTCGCGTGACCGTGGCGGAGTTCCTTAATAGACTAACGTGAAGTCGCGTGACCGTGGCGGAGTTCCTTTATAGACTAACGTGAAGTCGCGTGACCGTGGCGGAGTTCCTTAATAGACTAACGTGAAGTCGCGTGACCGTGGCGGAGTTCCTTTATAGACTAACGTGAAGTCGCGTGACCGTGGCGGAGTTCCTCTATAGACTGACATGAAGTCACGTGACCGTGGTGGAGTTCCTCTATAGACTGACATGAAGTCACGTGACCGTGGTGGAGTTCCTCTATAGACTGACATGAAGTCACGTGACCGTGGTGGAGTTCCTTTATAGACTAACGTGAAGTCACGTGACCGTGGTGGAGTTCCTTTATAGACTAACGTGAAGTCGCGTGACCGTGGTGGAGTTCCTCTATAGACTAACGTGAAGTCACGTGACCGTGGTGGAGTTCCTCTATAGACTAACGTGAAGTCACGTGACCGTGGTGGAGTTCCTTTATAGACTGACGTGAAGTCACGTGACCGTGGCGGAGTTCCTTTATAGACTAACGTGAAGTCGCGTGACCGTGGTGGAGTTCCTCTATAGACTAACGTGAAGTCACGTGACCGTGGTGGAGTTCCTCTATAGACTAACGTGAAGTCACGTGACCGTGGCGGAGTTCCTTTATAGACTAACGTGAAGTCACGTGACCGTGGCGGAGTTCCTTTATAGACTAACGTGAAGTCGCGTGACCGTGGCGGAGTTCCTTTATAGACTAACGTGAAGTCGCGTGACCGTGGCGGAGTTCCTTAATAGACTAACGTGAAGTCGCGTGACCGTGGCGGAGTTCCTTTATAGACTAACGTGAAGTCGCGTGACCGTGGCGGAGTTCCTTAATAGACTAACGTGAAGTCACGTGACCGTGGTGGAGTTCCTTTATAGACTGACGTGAAGTCACGTGACCGTGGTGGAGTTCCTTAATAGACTAACGTGAAGTCACGTGACCGTGGTGGAGTTCCTTAATAGACTAACGTGAAGTCACGTGACCGTGGTGAGTTCCTTTATAGACTGACGTGAAGTCACGTGACCGTGGTGGAGTTCCTTTATAGACTAACGTGAAGTCACGTGACCGTGGTGGAGTTCCTCTATAGACTGACATGAAGTCACGTGACCGTGGTGGAGTTCCTCTATAGACTGACATGAAATCACGTGACCGTGGTGGAGTTCCTTTATAGACTAACGTGAAGTCACGTGACCGTGGTGGAGTTCCTTTATAGACTAACGTGAAGTCGCGTGACCGTGGTGGAGTTCCTCTATAGACTAACGTGAAGTCACGTGACCGTGGTGGAGTTCCTTTATAGACTAACGTGAAGTCGCGTGACCGTGGTGGAGTTCCTTTATAGACTAACGTGAAGTCACGTGACCGTGGTGGAGTTCCTCTATAGACTGACATGAAGTCACATGACCGTGGTGGAGTTCCTTTATAGACTAACGTGAAGTCACGTGACCGTGGTGGAGTTCCTTTATAGACTAACGTGAAGTCACGTGACCGTGGTGGAGTTCCTCTATAGACTGACATGAAGTCACGTGACCGTGGTGGAGTTCCTTTATAGACTAACGTTAGCTTTTTACTTTACACTTCAAACATCATCGAAGTGGAGTTCATTAGTGAATATTATCTTGATGAACTCAACCTGGAAGAATCAGAAACGATTGTTTGACTCAGAGGTTATTTTATGTAATATCCAATGGAAGAATCCCATTGGCTGTTTGTTGAAGGAACCAGTGATGATGACTTCCTGTTGGCCACCAGGAGCTTCACATTCATTAATTCATCCAACATCTAATTCCAGCTCCATTGTGAATCTGAAGCTCCCTGATTGGATGTTTATTACAGCAATGCTCTCTGGGACTTGTAGTTGACAGTCTTAAACTTTTGCCTTTTTTAAAATGGAGCAGAAAACATTAGAAGTTATTATAAAATCAATACATGTCCGAGTGTTAAAAAAATACGATGACATAAAAGTCAAAAGCACTTTAACTTTGCAGAGGTCGGTGCTGCTCCTAACGAGCTGCTGAGAGTTGTAAATACTTGACGTCTCATCAGGCATCGATGTGCATTTAGGAGGAAATAATAACGAAAACGGCTTCACAGCAGAAAAAATAGATGTTTGGTAGCTTTTAGGAATCAAACAGCACCTTCAGTACTTTCTGCTGAGGTGGCAGAAAACAAGAAGAAAGTTCCTGTGCTTTGTCCTGATTGTTAAAAACCAAACACAGCAGCTTGAAGTTCTGGTGACGTGAATACAAACATACAGTAAAACCCCCCAAAAAATATCATCTAAGCATAAAACAGGCCGTACTTCTCCGTTAGTGACGGTTCAACGCTGCCGTCTCTCTCAGCGTCTCAGTCACGGCTGCAAATGGAACTTGTGTTTGAATTAAAGTGGTAAAGTGGTTAAACTCAAGGGAATGTCCCATATTTGGACTTTTTCTTTCATAAAAAAACGTATTCTGTATTTATGACCACAAAACAAAACTGTTGCAGTTTTAAAGAAATCAAAATACATGTTGTAATTGTCAAAAAGAAGAAATTCACCTCTACAGTTTCTGGGTGTTTTCAGCAGACGTTTGGCCTCATTCACCAAAATCTTCCTACATTTTTACTTAAATGTGTTCTTGATAAAAGTCTACGTCCGTGATGTAAGCAGCTTTTGTAACTTGCTGTTTTCAGACGTAACTGTCACAAATAGTTCACTGATGATAACACTGTTTACATGTCTGAGTACTTAAATTAGTTTTAGACGCTTTAGAAACAGGAGGCCTTAAAAATCTACATTTGAGTAAATATTTAGAAGCTAAATCAAATAGTTTACAGGATATTCAACCTTTGTTTCTTAATAATACATTTAATACTTGACTTGTTTCTTTACAGGATTTGTATAAATTAAATAAAGTAGTCCATGAATATGAGTATTAGTTGTCAGATTACAATCCCTGGTTGGTTTATGACGTTTTGACGGTTAAACTCATTGTCTTTTTGATTTAGTTTGTCTTCTGGTGTTTTAGAGAATAATGCAACAAAATCACGCCACGATGCCATGCTCGAGTATAAACAAAGCTTCAATCTTTGGCCTCTTGCTTCTTCCATCATGCAGTAGTTGAAGATTGCAGACTGTATTCTGTAGAACCATTCCATCTCCAGCGGTCCAAACACACTGAGACGACCACCTGTGTCTACTTATTACTAATTCTCACAAAAATAAACACCAAGAAACCCCCAAAAAACACCCAGAACGGCTCCAACAATGTATTTGCTATATTTTGTGTCGGTGTAATTAAAGCTTTACCTCTGAGATGGAGTGGAGTAAAAGTATGAAGCTGCATAATATGGAAATACTCAATGTTGTACTTAAGTACAGTACTTGAGTCCCCCCAACACCTGTGACTAAACTGGCAGCAGATGATTCATGCTAAACATCAGCATTTCTAAAACCTCTTCACAGCAGAGGTAAAAACATCTTGTCAAATAGAAACCTTTGGTTGTTGTCCACACTGGTTTGTTTTTGCTGTGAGATTTGTGATTCAGCACTATGAACGCCCACACGAGACCCAGATTTAGAGTCTCAAAAGTAAAACTGTCTGTTTTTTTCTTTCCTCTTTGATTCCTCCAGACATGGAAGAACACTTTGGACCGTTATCCGGAGACGCTGCTGGGTTCTTCGGAGAAGGAGTTTTTCTACAACGAGGACACGCAGGAGTACTTCTTCGATCGAGACCCCGAAATGTTCCGGCACATTCTGAACTTTTACCGCACCGGGAAGCTCCACTACCCGAGAAACGAGTGCATCCAGGCCTTCGACGAGGAGCTGGCCTTCTACGGCATCGTGCCCGAGATCATCGGGGACTGTTGCATGGAGGTAAACCTCCAGAGGTTAGGTTTAGACAACAAAACCACCAACAGTTAGGTTTAGACAACAAAACCACCAACAGTTAGGTTTAGGCAACAAAACCACCAACAGTTAGCTTTAGACAACGAAAAACAACCAACAGTTAGCTTTAGACAACAAAACCACCAACAGTTAGCTTTAGACAACAAAACCACCAACAGTTAGCTTTAGACAACAAAACCACCAACAGTTAGCTTTAGACAACAAAACCACCAACAGTTAGGTTTAGGCAACAAAACCACCAACAGTTAGGTTTAGACAACGAAAAACAACCAACAGTTAGCTTTAGACAACAAAACCACCAACAGTTAGCTTTAGACAACGAAAAACAACCAACAGTTAGCTTTAGACAACAAAACCACCAACAGTTAGCTTTAGACAACAAAACCACCAACAGTTAGCTTTAGACAACAAAACCACCAACAGTTAGCTTTAGACAACAAAACCAACAACAGTTAGGTTTAGACAACAAAACCACCAACAGTTAGCTTTAGACGACGAAAAACCACCAACAGTTAGCTTTAGACAACAAAACCACCAACAGTTAGGTTTAGACAACAAAACCACCAACAGTTAGCTTTAGACGACAAAACCACCAACAGTTAGGTTTAGACAACAAAACCACCAACAGTTAGCTTTAGACGACGAAAAACCACCAACAGTTAGCTTTAGACGACAAAACCACCAACAGTTAGGTTTAGACAACAAAACCACCAACAGTTAGCTTTAGACGACAAAACCACCAACAGTTAGGTTTAGACAACAAAACCACCAACAGTTAGCTTTAGACGACAAAACCACCAACAGTTAGCTTTAGACAACAAAACCACCAACAGTTAGCTTTAGACAACAAAACCACCAACAGTTAGCTTTAGACAACGAAAAACAACCAACAGTTAGCTTTAGACGACAAAACCACCAACAGTTAGGTTTAGACAACAAAACCACCAACAGTTAGCTTTAGACAACAAAACCACCAACAGTTAGGTTTAGACAACAAAACCACCAACAGTTAGCTTTAGACAACAAAACCACCAACAGTTAGCTTTAGACGACAAAACCACCAACAGTTAGGTTTAGACAACAAAACCACCAACAGTTAGCTTTAGACAACAAAACCACCAACAGTTAGGTTTAGACAACAAAACCACCAACAGTTAGCTTTAGACGACAAAACCACCAACAGTTAGCTTTAGACAACAAAACCACCAACAGTTAGGTTTAGACAACAAAACCACCAACAGTTAGGTTTAGACAACAAAACCACCAACAGTTAGCTTTAGACGACAAAACCACCAACAGTTAGCTTTAGACGACAAAACCACCAACAGTTAGGTTTAGACAACAAAACCACCAACAGTTAGCTTTAGACGACAAAACCACCAACAGTTAGGTTTAGAGCGACAAAACCGACCGGGGAGAGCGAGTTAGCGTTTAGGACAAGGCAGAACGCACCAACAGTTGTAGCAGTGAGAGACGACAGAAACCACCAACGAGTGAGAGTTTAGACAGGGACAAAGGACCACCAACAGTTAGCTTATACTCCAACCAGTTTTGCGTGCGTTAGGTTTAGACAACAAAACCACCAACAGTTAGCTTTAGACAACAAAACCACCAACAGTTAGCTTTAGACGACAAAACCACCAACAGTTAGCTTTAGACAACAAAACCACCAACAGTTAGGTTTAGACAACAAAACCACCAACAGTTAGCTTTAGACGACAAAACCACCAACAGTTAGGTTTAGACAACAAAACCACCAACAGTTAGCTTTAGACGACAAAACCACCAACAGTTAGGTTTAGACAACAAAACCACCAACAGTTAGCTTTAGACAACAAAACCACCAACAGTTAGCTTTAGACAACAAAACCACCAACAGTTAGCTTTAGACAACAAAACCACCAACAGTTAGCTTTAGACGACAAAACCACCAACAGTTAGCTTTAGACAACACAACATTCAGATTATAACTTTTATAACACCTGCCTGTTTCCTAGTGTACTTCAGTGGATACTGTGACCTTTGACCTTTGATGTCTTCCTAATGTCTCTTGGAGAAGAGCTTTGTCAGCTCAATGACTGCTGTGTAAAAACACAAACAACTAACCAGACTCCATTGTAAGTCAGGTTTCAGCTTCATACTCCAGCTTTCTTTCTGTAAGTGATTTCTTTAACGAGCCTCCAGAGCTCTTCATGTTTGTCAGCTCAGCATATTGTCTTCAGAGGCTCTTATATCTTTATGTCTTTATGTCTTTGTCTTTAAACCTGACCCGTCTCATGGTTCAGTGTTTCCTCACATTCCTTCATTCTGTTCACAAATTTAATTCTCATTTCACTCGCTCAACTCTTCGCCCACAGTTCCTCTGTAGAAACAGTCCACATGCTTTTTAGTTTTATTCTTCTAGTAGATTTCACAGATTCTGCTGTTTTTCTGATGCTTCTCTCTGCTCTTAAATTACAGCATTTGGCTCAACATCTGGGTTTTTGGGGCAAAAAAGTTGGGGAAAGAAATTGAACTTCCTGCAGATCAGTTTCTTAGTCGCTAACTAAGACCCTAACCCTACTGCCTACTAATACCATATGCACTAATAAGACATACTATACAGTGACCTTTTCATGACCTTTTTACACACACTATTTTATAACTTTTTATGACTTTCTTTGACCTTTTTTAGACATTTTTTGACCTTTTTTTGACATACTATACTATACTCCAGAGTCCACGTTTTGTCCTAACCCGGTACAGTCTGAATAATAGGATTTAAACGTGGCGTTGATTGATTGTAAACGACTAGATAAATGACGTCTCCTTTGTTAACTTGGTACTAGAGAATCCTCTCTAAATTAAATCCCTGCTTTTGTAGCAGGACTTTGGTCTCTGACTTGATTTAATGTTGACACGCTCACGTTGGTCAAAGTCTTGAATCATTACAGATAAAACGTGTCATTTTCATCTTCCTCTTCCTCCTATTTTTGTGTGAAGGAATACCGAGACAGGAAAAAGGAGAACCAGGAGCGTCTGGCGGAGGACACGGAGGCCAACGAGGACGCCCCCCTCCCCCCTCACAGCACCTCCAGGGAGCGCCTGT
This sequence comes from Leptoclinus maculatus, assembly GCA_032191485.1. Taxonomy (NCBI): domain Eukaryota; kingdom Metazoa; phylum Chordata; class Actinopteri; order Perciformes; family Stichaeidae; genus Leptoclinus; species Leptoclinus maculatus. Next base: position 1,582,346 of record JAVDOI010000036.1, on the reverse strand, counting down.
GGCGGGCCTTCGAGAACCCCCACACCTCCACCATGGCGCTGGTCTTCTACTACGTAACCGGCTTCTTCATCGCCGTCTCCGTCATCGCCAACGTGGTGGAGACGGTGCCCTGTCGGCCCCCCAAGGGCAGCGTCAGGGACCTCCCCTGCGGGGAGAAATACCATCTGGCCTTCTTCTGCATGGACACGGCCTGCGTGCTCATCTTCACCTTCGAGTACCTGATGCGCCTCTTCGCCGCGCCGAGCCGCGGCAAGTTCATGCGCTCGGTGATGTCGGTGATCGACGTGGTGGCCATCATGCCGTACTACATCGGCCTGGTGATGCCCGAGAACGAGGACGTGAGCGGCGCCTTCGTCACGCTGCGTGTTTTCCGCGTCTTCCGCATCTTCAAGTTCTCGCGTCACTCTGCGGGTCTGAGGATTTTGGGCTACACGCTGAAGAGCTGCGCCTCCGAGCTGGGCTTCCTGCTCTTCTCCCTCACCATGGCCATCATCATCTTCGCCACCGTCATGTTCTACGCCGAGAAGGGCACCAAGGGCTCCACCTTCACCTCCATCCCGGCCTCCTTCTGGTACACCATCGTCACCATGACCACACTCGGGTGAGTTGACGTCACTTTGCTCAAACAGATATGTTCTTCATGTTAACACCGACCTTGTGTTTTGTGATATTATTGTCATTATTATTGGTTACGGAGACGAGTTTTAACAGTCTGTTTCCACCATGAGAAGAGAGGAAGTGTGAAACATATTATGTGTGTGTTTGCATCCCACGCGTTGCTTCTCGAGTTCGGTTGTGTATCTTCACTCTGCTGGCGCCCACACACACACACACACTGCTGCCGTGTGGATGGAGTGTGTGTGTGTGTGTGTGTGTGTGTGTGTGATGATAACGATGATGATGATGATGATGATGATGATGGTGATGATGATGGTGATGGTGGTGTGTTCACCCTGCAGCTCTGATCTATTATCTGCTGTTCAAAGAGCCTTTTGGAAACTTCAGAAATAGAGAGTGAGTCAGTGAAACGACTATAAGCTTCCACCGTATTGCTTTCCAACACACACACACTCACTCACACACCTACACACACACACACACACACACACACCTACACACACACACACACACACACAGACACACTCACACACACTCACACACAGACACACACACACACACCTACACACACACACACACACACACACACACACACACACTCACTCACACACACCTACACACAGACACACACACACACACACACCTACACACACACACACACACTCACTCACACACACACACGCACACTCACTCACACACTCACACACACACACACACACCTACACACCTACACACACACAGAAGCACTTTGCCCTTCGACAAGCACTACCAGGAATTTATTGAATAATGTGATTAAGGATTTGATTCTTTACTTTTACCTCTCTCACTCACTCACTCACTCACACACACACACACACACACACACACACACACACACACACACACACACACACACACACACACACACACACACACACACACACACACACATATGACTCTCTACTACCTGTCTGAATGGGGATACGGTGAGTTTCAGTGAATGACTCCAGAGTTGAGATCTATTGAATGAACAAAATCAGATTTGTGTTTTTATTTAGTAACTGTTTCCTGTTCGCTCTGAGAGGACAGACAGGTACCTGATTGGACCGTTTTAGTGATGTCAATGATCAATAATCCATAGAATCTATGGTAAATACCTAATAATAATAATCCTCTGTGTAGGACTACTTTTATGTCAGTGACTGGAGATTGGAGGCTTTATTCTGAAAGGCCTTCCTCTCCTTCAGTCTCCCTCTCCTTCCGCTCTCTCTCTCCTCTCCTCCCTCTCCTCTCTCCTCTCCTCATCCTCTCCTTCTCCTCTCCCTCCTCCTCCTCCCCTCCTCCCCCTCCATCTCCCTCCTCACCTCTCCTCTCCCTCCTCCTCTCCCCTCACACCTCCCCCTCCTCCTCACTCCACCTTCTCACCCCTCACCCCTCCCCACCCCTTCTCTCCCCTCCTCTCCTCCTCCTCCTCCCTCCTCTCCTCTCCTCCTCTCCTCTCCTCCCTCTCCTCTCCTCTCCTCTCCTCTCCTCTCTCCTCTCCTCTCTGCCTCTCCTCTCCTCTCCTCTCCTCTCCTCTCCTCTCCCCTCCTCCTCCGTCTCCCTCCTCCTCCCCTCCTCTCCCTCTCCTCTTCCTCTCCTCTCCTCACTCTCTCTCCTCTCCTCTCCTCTCCTCTCCTCTCCTCTCCCTCTCCTCTCCTCTCCCTTCCTCTCCCTCTCCCTCCTCTCTCTCCTCTCCTCTCCTCCTTCTCTCCCTCCCTTCTCCTCCCCTCCTCTCCCTCCTCTCCTCCCTCCTCTCCTCTCCTCTCCTCTCCTCTCCTCTCCCTCCTCTCCTCTCCTCCCTCTCCTCTCCTCTCCTCTCCTCTCCTCTCCTCTCTCTCTCTCCCCTCCCTCTCCCTCACTCTCCCTCCCCTCCTCTCCTCTCCTCTCCTCTCCTCTCCTCTCTCTCCTCTCCTCCTCTCTCCTCTCCTCTCCTCTCCTCTCCTCCTCCTCTCTCTCCTCCTCACTCCCCTCCTCTCCTCTCCTCTCCTCTCCTCTCATCTCCCCTCCTCTCCTCTCCTCTCCTCTCCTCTCCTCTCTCTCTCCCTCCTCTCCTCTCCTCTCTCTCCTCTCCTCTCCTCTCCCCTCCTCTCCTCTCCCCTCCTCTCCTCTCCTCTCTCTCCCTCCTCTCCTCTCCTCCTCTCTCTCCTCTCCTCTCCTCCTCTCCTCTCCTCTCCTCCTCTCCTCTCCTCTCTCTCTCTCCTCTCCTCTCCTCTCCTCTCCTCTCTCCCTCCTCCTCTCCTCTCCTCTCCTCTCCTCTCCTCTCCCCTCTCCTCTCCTCTCCTCTCCTCTCCTCTCCTCTCCTCTCCTCCTCTCCTCTCCTCTCCTCTCCTCTCTCCTCTCCTCTCTCCTCTCCCCTCCTCTCATCTCCCCTCCTCTCCTCTCCTCTCCTCTCTCCTCTCCCCTCCTCTCATCTCCCCTCCTCTCCTCTCTTCTCTTCTCTCCTCTCCTCTCCTCTCCCCTCCTCTCCTCTCCCCTCCTCTCCTCTCCCTCTCCTCTCCTCTCCCCTCCTCTCCTCTCCCCTCCTCTCCTCTCCCCTCCTCTCCTCTCCTCTCCTCTTCTCTCCCTCCTCTCCTCTCCTCTCCTCTCCTCTCCTCTCCTCTCCTCTCCCCTCCTCTCATCTCCCTCCCCTCCTCTCCTCTCCTCTTCTCTCCTCTCCTCTCTCCTCTTCTCTCCTCTCCCCTCCTCTTCTCTCCTCTCCTCTCCTCTCCTCTCCTCTCCTCTCCTCTCCTCTCCTCTCTCTCTCCTCTCTCTCCTCTCCTCTCCTCTCCTCTCCTCTCTCCTCTCCTCTCCTCTCCTCTCCCCTCCTCTCCTCTCCTCTCCCCTCCTCTCCCCTCCTCTCCTCTCCTCTCCTCTCCTCTCCTCTCCTCTCCTCTCCCCTCCTCTCCTCTCCTCTCCTCTCCTCTCCTCTCCTCTCCTCTCCTCTCCTCTCCTCTCCTCTCCTCTCCTCTCTTCTCCTCTCCTCTCCTCTCCTCTCCTCTCCTCTCCTCTCCTCTCTCCTCTCCTCTCCTCTCCTCTCCTCTCCTCTCCTCTCTCCTCTCCTCTCCTCTCCTCTCCCCTCCTCTCCTCTCCTCTCCCCTCCTCTCCCCTCCTCTCCTCTCCTCTCCTCTCCTCTCCTCTCCTCTCCTCTCCCCTCCTCTCCTCTCCTCTCCTCTCCTCTCCTCTCCTCTCCTCTCCTCTCCTCTCCTCTCCTCTCCTCTCCTCTCCTCTCTTCTCCTCTCCTCTCCTCTCCTCTCCTCTCCTCTCCCCTCCTCTTCTATCGTTGTTTTTCATCTTTTTATTGCTTTGTTCCCGTGTTTTTTATCACTGAACCAATAATGTGTAAGTGAAATCATAAACCTGCTGCAGCTCCTCCAGAAGTAATATAAGATCTGTGAGTGTGAGAGGAAACCTGATCTGGAGCTCCTTCAGAGGGCTGCTGCCAGGAAACATGCAGACTGTTTGTGTCTGGACTGAAGAAGAAGATCCTCTTCCTCCTCTTCCTCCTCTTCCTCCTTCAGGAACTCTGATTATTAAGAATAACTTTCAATAGAACAGTTAGCGGTGATGCATCTCTCACCAACGAGCTGGAATGATCTCACGTGAATTAAACTCCTCCTACCTTCATGTCCACCTGTTGTTTCATATGTTCTGAACATCTGATGTGTTTCCTATCCCCTTCAGCATAGGAAACACTGGACCTTCCTTTACCAAAGGACAGAAGATGCCGACTCACGATTCCTTGTGACATGTTTGTAGATGTTTTACAAATCATTTTGTAAACATTAACAAATACTTAATAACCACGTTATAATGTGTGCAATAGTTTCCTATGTTATCAGAATATAATTATCGTCTCTTCTCAGCTACAATATATAATTCATTAACTTATTATTTCATAATAACTAATGAAGAAATAACATAAAACACAGTAAAATAACTTTTAAATAAAGTTATTAATTAAATGTATTAATGATGGTTAAAGTGTTACCACAAAATGACCTGCAGCTCAAATCTATTTTTAACAACAGATGAAAACTAATAATGAACTCAAACCTTTTGTTTTCCATGATTTTATAGCCAGACAATCAGATAAACAATTTAATAAAGTTTATTAAAAATCATTAATCTGAAGATAGTTTGATCTTTACTCTCGTCCTCTTATTCACCGTGAGACTCAACGAGCCTATAAGACCAACTTTACCGCCCGTCTGTTCACTTTGAGCTGCTGCAGAGCACTTTAGCATCAACATTATTTATAAGAACAAGGGGGAAGCAGCCATTTCCTCTGAGGAACAGGATGTATATGAGCCGGAGAGTGAGAGTAACCGGCTTATAAAACGGCCTGGGTGGAATTATAGAGCGTCCCAACGCTGTTAATGTTTTAATAGAGAGGAGAGAGAGGAATCAGAAGAATCTAATCAAAGACACAGAGTTTATCTCCTCCATTTCCTCCAGCTGACACAAAATGGCCGCTGTGGCCCCCTCAGGCCCTGAGACGCCTGTTAGAGAGATTTTATTGTCATTGCACAGAGATACCATTACTCATGAGGCCTTCTCCTTATCAGTACAGTTTAGCAGTCTGGTCTCCTCCAGCATTCGTAGCTACACCTAAAAATAATGTTCTGTTATACGTAACAAAATCATTCCGTATGTTGTCCACGTAATCTTGAACAAGGAAGGATGAAGAGAACAAAATCACATACGGGGATGGGTCCAACAAACAGAGATCTTTACTTCAGAAGACTGTTACTAGGTAGTTTTGTTGTCTAAACCTAAATAAGTAGTTTTGTTGTCTAAACCAACTAAGTAGTTTTGTTGTCGAAACCTAACTGAGTAGTTTAGTTGTCTAAACCAACTAAGTAGTTTTGTTGTTTATACCTAAATAAGTAGTTTTGTTGTCTCAACCTAAGTAGTTTTGTTGTCTCAATCTAAATAAGTATTTTTGTTGTCCAAACCTAAATAAGTATTTTTGTTGTCTGAACCTAAATAAGTATTTTTGTTGTCTGAACCTAAATAAGTAGTTTTGTTGTCCAAACCTAACTGAGTAGTTTTGTTGTCTCAATCTAACTGAGTAGTTTTGTTGTCTCAATCTAAATAAGTATTTTTGTTGTCCAAACCTAAATAAGTATTTTTGTTGTCCGAACCTAAATAAGTATTTTTGTTGTCGAAACCTAACTGAGTAGTTTTGTTGTCCAAACCTAACTGAGTAGTTTTGTTGTCGAAACCTAACTGAGTAGTTTTGTTGTCCAAACCTAACTGAGTAGTTTTGTTGTCCAAACCTAACTGAGTAGTTTTGTTGTCCAAACCTAACTGAGTAGTTTTGTTGTCCAAACCTAACTGAGTAGTTTTGTTGACGAAACCTAACTGAGTAGTTTTGTTGTCTCAATCTAAATAAGTATTTTTGTTGTCCAAACCTAAATAAGTATTTTTGTTGTCCGAACCTAACTGAGTAGTTTTGTTGACGAAACCTAACTGAGTAGTTTTGTTGTCCAAACCTAACTGAGTAGTTTTGTTGACGAAACCTAACTGAGTAGTTTTGTTGTCCAAACCTAAATAAGTAGTTTTGTTGTCTCAATCTAAATAAGTATTTTTGTTGTCTCAATCTAAATAAGTATTTTTGTTGTCCGAACCTAAATAAGTATTTTTGTTGTCTGAACCTAACTAAGTAGTTTTGTTGTCGAAACCTAACTGAGTAGTTTTGTTGACGAAACCTAACTGAGTAGTTTTGTTGACGAAACCTAACTGAGTAGTTTTTTTGTCCAAACCTAACTGAGTAGTTTTGTTGTCCAAACCTAACTGAGTAGTTTTGTTGTCCAAACCTAACTGAGTAGTGTTGTTGTCCAAACCAAACTAAGTAGTTTTGTTGTCTAAACCAAACTAAGTAGTTTTGTTGTCTAAACCAAACTAAGTAGAGTTGTTGTCTAAACCTAATTAAGTAGTTTTGTTGTCCAAACCTAACTGATTAGTTTTGTTGTCTCAACCTAAGTTGTTTTGTTGTCTCAATCTAAATAAGTAGTTTTGTTGCCTAAACCTAACTAAATAGTTTCAACGAACACATGGAAATAGAGCATTTGTTGGGGACTATTTTAAGCGGTGGATGAATCCACACTTGGTGCTTTAGTGAGTGTTTGTATGATATATGGGGGGGGGGTGGAGGTATAGTCTTTAGTCTTTTTGATTTGTTCTAATATATTATCATATATTTTATCGTTACATTATATTTTATATGTATTGCTAACTATCAATAAACAAGACTCTGAGTGCTTTGAGACAAATGCTAACAGCAGCATGCTAACATGTTGATGGGTACTATATAATGTTCACCATCTTAGTTTAGCATCTTAGCATGCTAACATCTGCATTATAACACATTCTCCTCTAAATCTCAAGGCCTGTTTCTTTTCTCTTGCGGCATGATGGGAATCTGAGTCCACACATATGCTCTGTGTGTGTGTGTGTGTGTGTGTGTGTGTGTGTGTGTGTGTGTGTGTTATGTAACAGGTCACACTTATATATAACTAAATGTTACACACAACAGGAACATGACATTTGGCTGAGGTCTTTATGTAATATGCTAATCTTTAGGTTACACTAATTATCATCGTATGCTAATTGAGACATTTTGGTAACATGGAGCTTCAAACTGCAGGAGATGTGATACATTCATATTATTACTGATTATCATCACTGACATCATAACTGATACATTAAGGTTATTACCATTATTACTAAAACATTAACATAGTTAAGCAGCTAACAAACGAAGGTTACATTCAGTTACATTATGATGCGTTCAGGCTCTGTTCGGTGAAAATGAGTACTGGGTGAAGGTAAATGATCATGATGTGTTCACATGATCCTTGTAGACCAGCTGCTATAATCAAACATCAAAGAGATCAGTATCTGTTAATATGGATCATTTCAGTGACTCCGATCCGTGACTCCGATCCGTGACTCCGATCCGTGACTCCGATCAAGGATTTCGATCTGAGCCGTGCGTTTTATGATTACAGTGCATTCATTTCTGTAGGTGTGGCTCTGAGGTAAATCACCTGAACCCCTCAGGAGCAGCTGCAGCTCAGCAGGTTGCCGGTTCGATTCCCAGCTCCTCCTCCCGTCCACACGTCACAATGTCCTCGAGTCCTTGAGTCTCTACCGATAAAAGCTCCACACAACCACGGTTCTGTTTACCTTCACAAAGACGAGGAAATGAGGCGACGGTTGCCCTGGTAACTTATCTCAACGATGGTATTTTTAAGTGACATCAGGCTTTTATTCTCTTAACGTCCGTGACCTTTGTAGCTGCACTGTGTGTGATGACGTCCGTCTTTATTCAGCGACATGATGCACACGATGAATGTGTTGTTATCCTCCTGCTTCACATTCATGTGACTCCATCAGTCGATTACACTGAAGAAGATTTAAAATCCAGCTGTTTAAACATCTGTAACATGTTTCACACAGAAACACACAAAATAAAAGCTTTTCCTCTACATTTTTATCCACATTTATTGTCCAGATTCTCTTTTTTATTATTTCAGCTTCTTCTGAATACGTCACTCTTTTATTTCTACTTAATTAAATAATGATACTAAAAAAACAATAAAATGTTCACCTTTTTTTTAAACATCACTAAAACGTTAACACTGAACTGAGTTTTGATTAAACCGAACTCTAAACCGTAACTTTTGTGTTATTCGAAATCTAAATGTTTCTTGAAAAAACTGAAAAAACTGAATCATTAATTCAGAGGTGGAAGACGTACTTAAGATATTTAACTTCAGTAAAAGTACTAATACCGCGCTGAAAAACTCCCTGTTACAAGTAAAACACAAGTATTAACTACAGACTATTAAAAAAAATCAATTACATATTTAATGTGATTTATTACCATTGAAGCAGCATCTGAATGTTGATAAAATAATACTGTTGATTATTTTAATCCGTAATTAATAAACAGATCATATCTGTGAATTATTAAATCTTAATTTGAAAAATACCTAAAGCTGTCAGTTACTTTACATTTATTTAGTTTTTTCTCCAAAGCGATCTAACAAAAAGTTACTCCTTATTTTTTCTGCGTTTTCCTGCAAAAGTCTGTCTTCACAGGAAACTACTCAGTTAGGTTCAGGAAAAATATGATGGTTTGAGTTTGACTCGTCACTATAACTTATGTACAAGAACTACAACCACCACTACTACTGCTGCTGGAGCTGCTCCTCCTGTAGATGATTCAAGCTGCATTCTCTCTAGTGTCCACCAGGGGGCGACTCCTCTGGTTCTATAGAAGTCTATGAGAAAATGACTCTACTTCTCTCTTGATTTATTACCTCAGTAAACATTGTAAACATGAGTTTATGGTCTCAATCTCTAGTTTCAAGTCTTCTTCACTACAGCATGATGTTCATTTAGTACATTATGGTCCATTTAGAGTCAAACAGACCATAAAGCAGGGGATGCTTTAGGGGCGGGGCTATACAGTGATTGACAGGTCTCTGCCAGAGACGTATACGGCGTCTCTACGTCACTCCTCCTCAGTCCAGATGTGGTCACTTCCTGTTCACTGGTTGAAAATGCTGTACTCGGGGCTTCAAAACATCCACAAACCAATGAGTGACGTCACCATGACTACGTTCACTTTCACATAGACAGTCTATGGGAACAAACATAAAGTAGGTTTAGACAGAAAGACGTTGATGTTGAAGAATTAAGAGTCGTTTGATGAGCAGAAGGGTTTTTAAATACTGTAGATCTCTAATTTCACTTTTTACTTCTGTGTGAGGTGGTTACTTCCTGTTGCCCATGAACAAGGCAATGCAACACACATACACACACACACACACACACACACACCTACACACACATATACACACACATATACACCTACACCACATACACACATACACACACATATACACACACACACATACATATACACACACACACACAGAAGCACTTTGCCCTTCGACAAGCACTACCAGGAATTTATTGAATAATGTGATTAAGGATTTGATTCTTTACTTTTACCTCTCTCACTCACTCACTCTCACACTCACACTCACACTCACACTCACTCATACACACTCACTCACTCACTCACACTCACACTCACTCTCACACTCACTCACTCACTCACACTCACACTCACTCTCACACTCACTCATACACACACACTCACTCACTCACACTCACACTCACTCTCACACTCACTCACTCACTCACACTCACACTCACTCTCACACATACACACTCTCTCACTCACTCACACTCACACATACACACTCACTCACTCACTCACACTCACACTCACTCTCACTCTCACTCTCACTCTCACACTCACACTCACACTCACACATACACACTCACTCACTCACTCACACTCACACTCACTCTCACTCTCACTCTCACTCTCACACTCACACTCACACTCACACATACACACTCACTCACTCACTCACACTCACACTCACTCTCACTCTCACACTCACACTCACACATACACACTCACTCACTCACATACACACTCACTCACTCACTCACTCACACTCACTCTCACTCTCACACTCACTCACTCACTCACACTCACACTCA
>JAVDOI010000036.1:1559637-1569637 GCA_032191485.1 Leptoclinus maculatus | reverse complement strand
AATATATATTTTTATGTATAAAATATATATTTTAAAATATAATGAATAAATATTTTTGGTCAAACCAACAGTCCTCCAAATGAAAAGACAAAATAAAATAATTTAACAAAACATTTTCTGACACCTGGGTCAACAAGACTGGGTCTGTTCTGATCTGGGTTGGCAGCGCCGGGTCTGTCCTGGTCTTGGTCAGCTGGACCGGGGCTGTCCCAGGTAGATGTTCCCGGTCTGAGTCGGTATAGGACTGGGTCTGTTCCAGTCACAGTGAATGGGACTGGGTCTCTTCTGGTCTTGGTCAGCTGGACTGGGTCTGTTCTGACATGGGTTGGCAGCGCCGGGTCTGTCTTGGTCTTGGTGAGTTGTACTGGGTCTGTTCTGTTTTAGGGATCAGCTGGACCGGGGCTGTCCCAGGTAGATGTTCCCGGTCTGAGTCGGTATAGGACTGGGTCTGTTCCAGTCACAGTGAATGGGACTGGGTCTCTTCTGGTCTTGGTCAGCTGGACTGGCTCTGTTCTGACATGGGTTGGCAGCGCCGGGTCTGTCTTGGTCTTGGTGAGTCGTACTGGGTCTGTTCTGTTTTAGGGATCAGCTGGACTGGGTCTGTCCTAGTCTTGGTGAGTCGTACTGGGTCTGTTCTGTTTTAGCGATCAGCTGGACTGGGTCTGTCCAGGTCTTTGTTTGCGTCTTTGTGTGAACCTTCAGGAACAGATCACTTAGTCTGATATTATTCTATCATCCTCTAAAGGTGAATGATGGATCAAATATCTCATCATCAGTGTGTGTGTGTGTGTGTGTGTGTGTGTGTGTGGTTTAACTTCTCGTAGCCAGAAATAGAAAAAGAGGAGAGGAGAGAAAGAGGAAGAAAAAGAAAACCAAAGACAGGAAATCTTTAAATAGATCAGTAAAAAGAGCTTATTGATTTTGTCATTTCTTGTGTTACTGCAAATTCTATCTATGAAATACATTTTTCAAAAAAATCTGAGAAAGATGTTTGAGTGGAGTTGTGTAATTTAATTTACTTTATTGTTTTAATCATAGTCTGTTTATAAGAAGTGGACGTCGTCATGGTGACGTCTCTTGTTGGTTTGTTGATGTTTTGAAGCCTCCAGTTCGACTTTTTGTCTGTCGCCATCTTGTTTTTTTTGCAACGAGTGAACAGGAAGTGACCACATTTGGAGTGAGGAGGAGTGACGTAGAGACGCTGTATACTTCACTGTGTAGCCCCGCCCTAAAGCATCCCCTGCTTTATGGTCTGTTTGACTCTAAATGGACCATAATGTACTAAATGAACATCATGCTGTATTGAAGAAGACTTGAAACTAGAGATTGAGACCATAAACTCATGTTTACAATGTTTACTGAGGTAATAAATCAAGAGAGAAGTAGAGTCATTTTCTCATAGACTTCTATACAACCAGAGGAGTCGCCCCCTGGTGGACACTAGAGAGAATGCAGCTTTAAGGCTTCCCTCAGAACCGGAGGTTGGTGATGTTTTAACATCATGTGCAGAACTTCAAACCGTGTTTAAAACTGTGGCCGACTACTTCAACTCGAGTAGTTTATTGTTTAGTTTATGCACACTGAGATCAGGTTCTCACAACAAACCTTCACTTTGTGAAAGCAGTAAAGTATGAGAGCAAAAATAATCTGTTACAATATCTGTGAGATATAATAATCTCTGATTTCTTGTTCCATCTTTAATCGTTAATGTTTCAGTGTAAATTTAATTTGCCAGGCTGAACTCACATGTTCTTTGTTTACCTTTTTGATTTTAACGTCTCCATGCTTTCGCTGTTAACCTGTGTTTAACGTGTCAACGCTATGAATTGTGGGTAATTCCCTTCGGCAAAGTGTGCAGGAATGCGGACTCTTTGTTTGTTTGATTGACGAGTCAATCGAGAGTTTTTCAATCATCCTGCTGCGTCACAGTTTCGAGTCATAAACGTTTGTCTTTTGTACCCGTATGTTTGATGGTAACGCCCACAGTCACGTGCGTACCCAGAAGGGGGGGGGGTTGGCAATAGGACTGCTGACAAGCAGCGGTGGTTTGTGGTCTGGACTTCCTGAAGAGTCCATTATCATATCTTACCTTTTATTTAGTTGTACATGAGTCAGCACTTCTGATACAAACAGGGCGGTGTCATCAGCGTACGGCCTGATGCTGCATATGTGTGTGAGCTGGTTTTGAGGCTCAAAGGGGGACAGTTGACTGGACTAAACATTGAGCTAAGATCAATGAGAGAATGGGTTAGGGAACGATGTCGAGTCATGGTGAAAAGAAACCAACACGGACTGCTTAGAGAGGTTTTTCAGAATAAAAGTCTTTAGAGGACTTTTTGTTTCCAAACTAGTCCAGTATAGAATATTTTTAACTGAGCATTTTTTTTACAGTTATGACGAGTTTAATCTGCTGTGATCTGAGTGTTTGAACCTGAAAAACTCTGCAGCTTTAAATAACCACTGTTGACGCTGAAAATAGACTCAATGTGACTCTGACTTTCATTCTTTCTATTCATTTTTTTTTTTCTTTTCTTGTTATGTCACTCTTCTTTCCTCACCATCTTCTTTGTTTTAGTTTTGGTTCCTTTTTCTTTATGTCTTCACTAGTTTTCCTTTTCCTTTAGTTTACAATAATTCAATTTTATTCCTTTTAAAAGCTCAATCAGCACATTTTTCAGGTATTCACATATTTACACCTGCTGACTCGCCGTTTCGCTCACTACAGTGTAATTTACAAGTTAGACTTTTCTATTAATAGTTACAAAACAATTTTTTTTTTTTACGTGTTTATCCTAATTGACTATTGTAGGATGAGTTGCATTCTGGGTAATGTAGGCGCCTGGTTTTAGCAAGTAAGAATAACTATAAAAGGAACAATATCTCTGGTTCTGCTGCATCCATTTTGTTCCTTTTCTCCCCTAAACTGTTCACCGTGAGTCTGACAGTGTTTAAGGAGTGTGATCCCCTTTCAAAATAAAAGTATGTCCACTCACAATCTGTGGTCACTGGTTGCTCATGTTTCTATCTGAAGAGCCTGATTTTTCCTATGAGAACATTTCATTTACATTTTATGGACCTGAGGAGATGAAATTACTCATTTACTCGCAAGAAAATGTGAAATACCAAAACTTTGTGCTGCAGAATAATTTTTTTTATGTCATCTCATTATATATATGAAATAAAGAGGAGCAACAATAAGATATGAATGAAGAAAGAAAATAAAAAACAAAGGATACAAAAACAAAAAAAGAGGAGAGACTGAAAGAGAAAGGAGACAGGATTTCATCTCCTTCACCGGAGGAGGAGAAAACATGGAACAACCATCCCTCCTCCTGCAACTTTCATCATCACTCCATCAATTAAACATGGAAGTGGATTACACTGGAGGAGAGATGAGGAGGAAGGAGAGGACAGAAGGAGAGGATCGAGGATTTAGGAAAGGCAGAAAGGTGATGGAGGAGGAGGAAGAGGAGGGAGGGAAAGAGGAGGAGAGATAAGGATAAAGGGGAGGATTTAGGAAAGGCAGAGAGGTGATGGAGAGGAGGGAGGGGGGAAAGACGAGGAGGAGGGGGAGGAGGAAGAGGAGGAGGAGGAGGAAGGAGAGGACAGAAGGAGAGGATTGCGGATTTAGGAAAGGCAGAAAGGTGATGGAGGAGGAGAAAAGTGAAGAGGAGGAAAGAGGAGGAGGAAGAGGAGGAGGAGGAGGAGGAGGCTTTTAGCAGACAGCTATAACCCAGAATAGAAGTTTTCAAAGAGGAAAAACAAACTGAGCTGATCAAACCGGTCCGATCGATACCGATGTCCTTGTGAAGCACGATCCTTAATTCAGACAGTGAGGAGGAGGAGGAGGAGGAGGAGGAGGAGGAGGAGGAGGAGGAGAGAGCAGCCGTGAGCCCTTTGAAGACATTTTTAAATTTAAGAAATATTCGTCACCGTATCAGAGGAGCTGAGGGATCCTTCACACATCAGGCCCACAGACAGAATTTAAACACAATGTGAGTCCTGAATATAAGAAGCTTTTCAGAGCGCGTATGTGACGTTTTCTGACTAATCTGGATAAATGTCTTATTTTCATGTAAATGTTCACCCTCCAAAAAAAGTTTAAAACAAATGAAATGGTGACGGATATTTAACACGGTTAGTTTTATTTCATTCAAGTGACAATAAACAAGGACTGTCCATAGACTCTTCATTAGGATAGCGCTTTAGTTTCCTCCTGTAGCTATGGGCTGCCACCATTACCAGAGTATCAATGGAAGTTCTTTATCCCCAGTAGAGGAATGCATCATGTCTCGTGCAGCTCTTTTATAATGAAGGTAAAGGCACCTGCTCCACAAGCCACTGGATGACGTCATGCACTCATTTGCATATTGGTGACATCATCAAACAATCATTTGCATGAAGCTCAGTAGTTTTGTGATGGAGAGACGATGGACCCTGTGCTGTTGGCAGAAGAGACGGTTACACTGAGCAGCTTTGGGAATTAATTACAATAAAACATATATTTGAATATATTTCTTGCTTTTTCCCGTACGGTCTGAATAATTCCCCAAAGTTGTCCTTTCAACCACGACACAAAAAGACATGGTTACGACATCTCATATGTAATTAATTCATGTTGTAGTTCTAGGTAATGTACAGAGTACCTGAGGTAGACAACAGAGTACCTGAGCAGGTAGTGAACAGAGTACCTGAGCAGGTAGTGAACAGAGTACCTGAGCAGGTAGTGAACAGAGTACCTGAGGTAGAGAACAGAGTACCTGAGCAGGTAGTGAACAGAGTACCTGAGGTAGAGTACAGAGTACCTGAGCAGGTAGTGAACAGAGTACCTGAGCAGGTAGTGTACAGAGTACCTGAGGTAGAGTACAGAGTACCTGAGCAGGTAGTGAACAGAGTACCTGAGCAGGTAGTGAACAGAGTACCTGAGCAGGTAGTGAACAGAGTACCTGAGCAGGTAGTGTACAGAGTACCTGAGCAGGTAGTGAACAGAGTACCTGAGGTAGAGTACAGAGTACCTGAGCAGGTAGTGAACAGAGTACCTGAGGTAGAGTAAAGAGAACCTGAGCAGGTAGTGAACAGAGTACCTGAGGTAGAGTACAGAGTACCTGAGCAGGTAGTGAACAGAGTACCTGAGGTAGAGTACAGAGTACCTGAGCAGGTAGTGAACAGAGTACCTGAGGTAGAGTAAAGAGAACCTGAGCAGGTAGAGAACAGAGTACCTGAGCAGGTAGTGAACAGAGTACCTGAGCAGGTAGAGAACAGAGTACCTGAGCAGGTAGTGAACAGAGTACCTGAGCAGGTAGAGAACAGAGTACCTGAGCAGGTAGTGTACAGAGTACCTGAGCAGGTAGTGAACAGAGTACCTCAGCAGGTAGTGAACAGAGTACCTGAGGTAGAGTATAGAGTACCTGAGCAGGTAGTGAACAGAGTACCTGAGGTAGAGTAAAGAGAACCTGAGCAGGTAGAGAACAGAGTACCTGAGCAGGTAGTGAACAGAGTACCTGAGCAGGTAGAGAACAGAGTACCTGAGCAGGTAGTGTACAGAGTACCTGAGGTAGAGTACAGAGTACCTGAGCAGGTAGTGAACAGAGTACCTGAGCAGGTAGTGTACAGAGTACCTGAGGTAGAGTACAGAGTACCTGAGCAGGTAGTGAACAGAGTACCTGAGCAGGTAGTGAACAGCGTACCTGAGGTAGAGTACAGAGTACCTGAGCAGGTAGTGAACAGAGTACCTGAGCAGGTAGTGTACAGAGTACCTGAGGTAGAGTACAGAGTATCTGAGCAGGTAGTGAACAGAGTACCTGAGCAGATAGTGAACAGAGTACCTGAACAGGTAGTGAACAGAGTACCTGAGCAGGTAGTGAACAGAGTACCTGAGCAGGTAGTGAACAGAGTACCTGAACAGGTAGTGAACAGAGTACCTGAGCAGGTAGTGAACAGAGTACCTGAACAGGTAGTGAACAGAGTACCTGAGCAGGTAGTGAACTGATATGTTTTAAAATGTAGTTCAGATATTAATGCTAATGTTGTATTAAAGATGATTCCTACTGTTGATCCTCTGACTTTTTATCAGGCGTCGCCAGCAGGTGAACATTATAACTGCTAAATAGTTCAATCAGGAGAGACAAGTGGATGATTAGTAGTTAACATGTATTATGACAGATGTTAATGAGTTACAGGTTTGTGATGGAGTTGTGATTGTCCTGAGCGGCAACAATATAAACCCCCCCGTGGACTCCAGACACTGGTGGTGATGGTGCTGATGAGGCTGACAGAATGATGAGTTGATGAAGATGATGAATCTGATGAAGACTGGGTGGAGATGGGGAGGTGGAGGGTTGTGTACCAGCAGCATGAACGTACTGAAGGTAGAGAGACAATCATATTTAAGAGAGACAGCAGCAGATGAGAGGCTAACCGTGTCATACTGTCGTTGTGCTATTGGATAGAGAGACCAGCTGATCTAGACAGCTGATCATGATTGACAGCCCTGAACCATAACAGCAAGGACATAATGAGTGTGATGGCAGATGTTTGGGAAATAAACTACGGGCTTAGGCATGCGAGAGTATAGTCTTCCTGTCTGAATTTACGCTAGAGCTTCATTAGCGTGTTAGCATTGTCTGTTTTACTGAGAGTTCTAGTTGTGATCTTGTTTGTGTTCAGGTGTCTCTTCTTCTCCTTCTTCTTCTCCTTCTTCTCCTTGTTCTTCTTCTTCTTCTCCTCCGATGGGAGGGACTACCCTTCAGTTTAATTGCCCTTCCTGCCCTCCTCTCTAAACGAATTACCATTGGCTGTCTGACCCTCTATTAGATTGTGATTGGCTGTCTCTCCCCTATCACAGGTGGGAGATAGGGATCGGTCTGTGCGTTCGTTTGGCTGACTCGGCACTAATGGAATCCTATCTGCTCCAATCAGTAAACAGCAGACGACCGTCTCTCCTGTTTTCTTTCCCTCCGTCTTCCTCTCTCAGTTCATATTAAAGTACTCTACCAAAGTACAATTCTGAGGTACTTATATATTCTGCTACTTTATACTTCTACTCCATTACATCTTAAAGGTACATATTGTACTTTTTACTGTACTACATCTCAGAGGTACATATTGTACTTTTTACTGTACTACATCTCAGAGGTACATATTGTACTTTTTACTGTACTACATCTCAGAGGTACATATTGTACTTTATACTGTACCACATCTCAGAGGTACATATTGTACTTTATATTGTACTACATCTCAGAGGTACATGTTGTACTTTTTACTGTACTACATCTCAGAGGTACATATTGTACTTTTTACTGTACTACATCTCAGAGGTACATATTGTACTTTATATTGTACTATATCTCAGAGGTACATATTATACTTTTTACTGTACTACATCTCAGAGGTACATATTGTACTTTTTACTGTACTACATCTCAGAGGTACATATTGTACTTTTTACTGTACTACATCTCAGAGGTACATATTGTACTTTATACTGTACCACATCTCAGAGGTACATATTGTACTTTATATTGTACTACATCTCAGAGGTACATATTGTACTTTTTACTGTACTACATCTCAGAGGTACATGTTGTACTTTATACTGTACTACATCTCAGAGGTACATGTTGTACTTTATACTGTACTACATCTCAGAGGTACATATTGTACTTTATACTGTACCACATCTCAGAGGTACATATTGTACTTTATATTGTACTACATCTCAGAGGTACATGTTGTACTTTATACTGTACTACATCTCAGAGGTACATATTGTACTTTTTACTGTACTACATCTCAGAGGTACATATTGTACTTTATACTGTACTACATCTCAGAGGTACATATTGTACTTTATACTGTACTACATCTCAGAGGTACATATTGTACTTTATACTGTACTACATCTCAGAGGTACATATTGTACTTTTTGTTGCACTAAATGATGATGTATTATTACACATTAAACTACCAGTTGTATAAAAAGTCATTAAAGTGATGAACACATTAATGCATCAATAATTATACTACTTTAAATCGTACTTTAAGTAGATTATGAAGCTGAGACCTTTGTACTTTTACTAGATTGTTGAGTGCATGATATTTTTTGCTTTGTACACTGTATTATTACTACTTGTACCTGAGTAAAGGATCTGAGTACTACTTCCAGCTCTGGTCGGTGTATTTGCATCGTGGCTCGGTGCAGGATGACATAATCCTGACCATGAAATATTTAAAGTTTTGGGAGAACGGCTCAGAATAACCGTGCTGACCCGGGCCTCCTGGGAAGCCCCGCCCCCCCCTGCCCCCCCTCCTTTGTAAAACCTTTATTTATAACGACAGTTGACTCCGGCTCCTCAGAGGGTTTCGTCTTTCTGAGCGGCTCATCAGCGGTCTGTTGATCCGACGCATTATTTTACTTTGAGCGAACGACTGTGATGTCACAGTTTTCTGCTCAACAGCTTCAGGAAGAAGTACTCTGATTACTTCAATAAAAGTATAAAAGTATGAGCAATAAAGTGTACTTACAGACTAATATATATATATATATATATATATATATATATATATATATATATATATATTATTTGATTACACTTTATGATGCATTATTGTGTTCTTCACTTTAAAAGTGGAGCTCATTTTCATGACTTCATATACTGCGGGTAGTTTAATCTGTAATAACACGTCATCATTTATTAGTTGATTATATTTGGTTTTAATGATCTGAACTTTGAAACCAGAAATCAATTATGTAACTTCTGTAGTTATTTTAACCTAAAGTTATTGTATTTCACAATCTTTTCCTGAACTTAACTTAAGTAGTTTTTGTTAGTAGTCTAACTGAGTTGTTTCCTGTGAAGACGTAAGTTTATTTTGAAAAGACTCATGTAAGAGTAACAGTGTTCCTGGATCTTAATCATGTACTAAATGAACATCATGCTGTATTGAAGAAGACTTGAAACTAGAGATTGAGACCATAAACTCATGTTTACAATGTTTACTGAGGTAATAAATCAAGAGAGAAGTAGAGTCATTTTCTCATAGACTTCTATAGGACCAGAGGAGTCGCCCCCTGGTGGACACTAGAGAGAATGCAGCTTTAACACATGAAGCTTTGACTTCTCTTTAAAGAAGCGGAGGTGGACTGAGGTGACGTCATTCTGGAATCACATGCTTCTGTTTAAACAAACACATATAAGGTATATTAAAGGTTCATTTTGTCCAGAATAGTTAAAGAGTGAATGCATGAAGACCTCAGTTTAACTTCTGTCTGTGACTATCAGCTCTCCTCCTCTTCTCCTGACCTCTCCGTGTTCTCTCCTTCTCCTCTTTCCTCTCATCCGGCCTCCATCTCTCTCTCCTCTGGCTTTGTGTCAAGCTACTACTCCATGTGTCCTCCTCTTCCTCCTCCTCCTCCTCCTCTCCTTCCTCCTCCTCTTCCTCCTCTTCCTCCTCGTCCTCTTCTCCTGCTGCAGGATGGAGATTTGGCTCCATCAGCTGCAGATAATGACCCTAGAGAAAGAGGGGGAGGGAGGGAGGGGGGAGAGTTAGAGGAGAGGAGGCAAAAGGGCAAAAGAGAGGAAGGAAATGAAGGAAATGTGTAGAGCGAGGAGGGAGGAGGGAGGAAGGGAGGAGGGAGGAAGGGAGGAAGGGAGGAGGGAGGAGGGAGGAGGGAGGAAGGAGAATATAAACTTTCTCCTCCCTCATGTCTTTCTGCTAACAAGCCTTCTAATGCTGCCATCCATTATTTAACATTAGCAGCTCCACACACACACACACACACACACACACACACACACACACACACACACACACACACACACACACAGACACACACACACAGACACACACACACACACAGACACACACACACACACACACAGACACACTCACAGACACAGACACACACACACACACACACAGACACACACACACACACACACACTCACAGACACACACACACACTCACAGCACACACACACACACAGACACAGACACA
>JAVDOI010000036.1:1519637-1557137 GCA_032191485.1 Leptoclinus maculatus | reverse complement strand
TGGGACTTCCACAACACGTACTAAGCAGAAATAGGTTATTTTTTCCATGTTGATGGCGGAAATACATTGCCGACAGTCGAACAAATTCCAGGGCGATAAGCCACGCCCCCTCTCCGGCACGTTTGGCGCAAATGGGGCGATTCACGCGAATGACCACAAATGGTCCCCGGTGAGTAAACGCACATTTGGTGATCCAGCACAGATTCATCCCGGCTGTTTGGCCTCAGTCTGACGTCTTCGTCGATTTCTTCTGAGCGCTTTGGCCAACAATTACAGATTACCTTTGTTCCACTCGGCCCTCTCTGTCATTGATCCGCTCTCTGCTGCCAATATCGTTTCCCGCTGAGGACGCTGGAGGTCCAGTAAAACTGACCGGGGTGGTGTTTATATCACAAGGAGACTCTGAGCTCCAACACACTCATTCAGCAAATTACTGTCAAAGATTCACTCTCTCAGGCGTCGTACCACAGTTAATTAAAACTGAAACTAAGGGGACAATTAGGTTTTATCACACTGGTGCTTTTTCATGTTTTAGCCCATTAACTGCACATTACTTTTAGGGATGAAAGTAACCAATTTACTTTTTGAACTTTTTTTTTTTAGTAATTCAAACAACAGACTAAAAACCACAGACTGTAGATAAGAAGTGGACGTAGTCATGGTGACGTCTCTCGTTGGTTTGTGGACTGAAGTTTTGAAGTCTCCAGTTCGGGCAATTTCGCCGTCGCCATCTTGTTTTTTCTCAACCAGTGAACAGGAAGTGACCACATCTGGACTGAGGAGGAGTGACGTAGAGACGCCGTATACGTCTCTGGTAGAGACCTGTCAATCACTGTGTAGCCCCGCCCTAAAGCATCCCCTGCTTTATGGTCTGTTTGACTCTAAATGGACTATAAGTATTTTTTAAATACATTTTAAAATACATTTTCTTTATGTGACCAGATATAAATATGTATAAATGTCATGTCAGTAGACTGGTTGTTTGTATTTAAACGTGTTGTTAATCATGTTTTGTTGATGTTGGGAACCAGCGAGTGGCCAGTCGAGGGTTTAGTGCCTTGCTCAAAGGCACAGAGAATAAAATGTAGTGGAAATGGAAATATAAAATATAAAGTGAAGTTTGGAGGACTTTGGATCCATCAGCAGAGAATAACCCCTATCAGTTTAAATGTAATGCATAATGTTAATAAATACATTGAACAGTTTGAATTTATTAAAACAAGAACTTCAACATTCTGCTTTAAACGACAGGAGCTTCAGGAGCTATACAGCACATGTTCACAGCTCATTACTGTACCTTCAAAGTAGAACAAAGAATGTAAATTACCTCTGAGATATTCAGATATGAGCATTAACGCAGCAGACGGGGTCGCGGCCTCATCTCTGAAGGACTCGGACGTAATCCTCTGCAGCAGGTACTTCATTACCTGCATATCTGATTCACTGTACAGTCACACTTCATTTACATGTTTGAATAAAGAGAGTTTAATTCCACAGTGAGACAGACACCAGTTGAGAAAGATGGAAAAGTAGAATTATTTCATTCATACAAAGTTAAAACGGTTCATATACTGCAGTTAAAACAATACTTACAGTACAGATATTGTACTTTTACTACTTTTAGCTGATAATAATAATATACTTTTACTTCAGGGAGGACTTGAATGCAGGATTTTTACTTGTAGTGGAGTATTTTTACTGCATGGTATTAATACTTTTACTGTAAAAGAGTATTTTTACAGTGTGGTATTTAGTTATTCACCTGTAACCGAGTCTTTTTTAACGATATGCTTGATATCCACTGTAGATATAATATGTTTTGAATATTGTGTGAATGTAATGTGAATATAAAGAACAAAAGTTTGAACATTAAACAATATGAGCAGCTGAGCATCAAACAAACATAAAATCATAAAATGAAGTAGTTTCTGTGTTTCCTCTCACACAAACCGTCCTGGCCTCCTGCCCACTCCTCCTCCTCCTCCTCCTCCTCCTCCTCCTCCTCCTCCTCCTCCTCCTGCTCCTACTCCTCCTCGTCTCACTACCTGTGATTAATGGCTCCGTACGATGAGAGATGAAGGCCGCATGAGGCAACATCCGGCAACCTGTGTGTGTGTGTGTGTGTGTGTGTGTGTGTGTGTGTGTGTGTGTGTGTGTGTGTGTGTTTGCAACAACAGCCTTGCAGCAGGGAGACAGAAACATATTGTACCACATTTACAATTATTATCTACCTATTTGTCCGTCTGTCTGTCTGTCTGTCTGTGTTCTTGTTTGGGTTGTTTTTGTTTTGTAGTTCTTTTAAAGATCCAACTGAAGTAAATTGTACTTCATGAAAAGTTGTTCAGCTGTTTTTTTTCTTCCATCAGCTGTGTTTACATATTTATAAATATTTATATATTTATATATTTATATATTTATATTTATATATTTATATATTTATATATTTATATATTTATATATTTATATATTTATATATTTATATATTTATATATTTATATATTTATATATATATTTATATATAAATATATTTATATTTATAAATATATTTATATACATCAGAGATGTGACGACGTAGAACAACTTAAAGCTTCATAAATGAAGTTTGACCATCAGAAGGCAGATTGTAATCAATGCTCCTGGACTCACAGAAACGCTTCATCTCCTACAAATACATGTGGGAGAAGCTGATTGGTTGAGAGAGGTCAAGTTTCCTCTTTACACAAACATCATTTGTAAATGTGCCACCGTCACTTTTGCTGTTATAGATTATAACTCATAGCCGTGACGCACAAACAAATGATTTAACGATTTAATTTTCAACATGACAGTCTTCTTCAGTTTTAATGCACAATAACAATTAATATAAATCAGATGCTGTACAGACAGTATAATGTACATCCTGTAAATAATCATCAAATCCATGTTTATCCGTTCAGTATTTAATACTTACTTTCATTATTTCCAACTTACAGAACACTTGTATATAGATGTTTTATTTATATATATTTTATTGTTGGTCATTGGTGCTTTTTTATAATCTATATAATATTAATATTTACAACTATTTGTTCACTACAGTTCTTTACAAACAGCATGCAAAATACATAAACAATGAAATAAATAGAGTCAAATTCTTTGCACACCTACTTGTCCAATAAAAGTGATTCTGTTGTGCCCAAAGAAACCATCATGTAGTCAGCATCTACCAACACTTCGATAGCATGTCGCCAAAAGTCAACAGTCAGAAATATTGAAATTAACATAATTAAAAACACGTTTGAGAGGTTTTTGATCAACCCGTTGACCGACGATGTGACTGTGTTCCTTAAAGGTACGGCGACATGGTTCCCAACACCATCGCGGGGAAGATCTTCGGCTCCATCTGCTCGCTCAGCGGCGTTCTGGTGATCGCTCTGCCGGTGCCCGTCATCGTGTCCAACTTCAGCCGGATCTACCACCAGAACCAGAGAGCGGACAAGATGAGAGCGCAGCAGGTCGGGTTACATCCACAAACTGTCTCTTCTAGCTGATTACGTCAGGATCTCACTTCATTGTTACTTACCTTATTAAATGAACTGAATTAAAGTTACTAATATAAGTCTTAAGTATCTACACATCGACGATAGCTGTTAAAGCTACAGTTAGCATGACAACATCCAAAGGTCTGTACGTTAACATGCAAAACATTCACTGAAGTTTATGGATTTGATTCAAATAAAACTTAAAAAGTCTAAGCAACCTTTTTAAAACAATTTTAGTGAGCATATTAATCGGACTGCACATAGAATATATACTTGAAATATTATAAATAGTACTAAAAATAAATACTTAAAGATATATATATATCAGGGACAATGATGTAAAAATACAACAATACATGAAAAATCATATCAATTGTGTTTCACAGTTTGGTTAAGGAAACAAAAAGTACATCATTTCAAAAATATTGTTTTTTATTTTTAAATATATTTCCCAAAAATAAACAGTAGTTTCACATGATTTTAATTTTTAGCAGCAAAAACAGAAACATTTCTTTAACCAAATGTTAACTAAACAAAATCATCTAATCTAATCATCTAAATCTACTAATACATTTTGTTATTATTCATCAGCTACACAGAATCTGAGAGACTTTGTCCAACAAAGAAAAACCTCATTAACATTTTAATGGTCTTTCTTCATCATCATCCTCATTTTCACCCGCTCATTCTGTCCAATCAGACGAGACAATATCAACCTTAAAACCAGACGATAGATGGAGTCTGGTAGTCCTCACTTTAACCTTAATGCTCCTGCACGCTATGTGTGTGTGTGTGTGTGTGTGTGTGTGTGTGTGTGTGTGTGTGTGCGTGTGTGTGCGTGTGTGTGTGTGTATGTTTAATGCTGACGGTGCTGTTTTCCTGTGTGTTTTCTGTCCGACAGAAAGTGCGCTTGGCTCGGATCCGGATGGCAAAGAAAGGAACAGCCAACGCCTTCCTCCAGTACAAAACGGACCGAGCCCTCGGGGTGAGACGCACACACACACACACACACACACACACACACACACACACACACACTGACAGCCGATAGTTTCTCACTATCGAGCAGGAAGGGTGGATTACAGTCCAGTTAACTCAGACAGTGATGGGAACAGATAGAAAGTAAGACAGCGAGGTGAGGAGACATGAAGTTATATTTATAGTTATTATATTTGGAGGTGGACTGGTTTGTCTCTGAATCAGTGGATCAGCTGGTAAACTTGTGTTCTGGTCACGAGAAGTGAACATGTGAAAGCATTAAAGTAAACACAGGAAGCCCTCATATATACAGGAGTATACTGTATGTACTTAGCTTAACTTCATTCTCCGGCTCGCTGAGAGCAGCTGTTGATTTCACTCATCAGTATCCCAGAATGCAAAGCGCTGCTGGCTGCAGGAGCCAGAGTCTGATTCAACCGGGCTAAACAATGAAGGTTTAAAGGACCTCGACCACAATAAAGCATCTGTCACTGTCCTCAAACATAAACCACTAATGTGACCTTTTTCATTTCTTTCCAAATAAAAGTTGTGTGATTCACATTTGATCCTCCCTTTAGGACTAGATGTAAAATAATCCAATCAACTTTAATAACTGAAGAAAATGTGGAAAAGAGAAAGTAGAAGACAAAAGGATCACAAAAACGAGAACTGTTCAGACCCAAAGAGACCGAGAGAGAGAGACAGACAAGGAGCTGCTGACTCTGCACTTTGGAGTTCCATCAGAGAACTCATTCCCAACAGCAACTGGGCAACACAACAATGACACCAGGTTAGCTCCATGAGCACGGAGACAGACAGGCAGACAGACAGACACAGACAGACAGACAGATAACAGACAGACAGGCAGACAGATATGAACAGACACAGACAGACAGACAGACAGACAGACAGACAGACAGACAGATAACAGACAGACAGATAACAGACAGACAGACAGACAGACAGACAGACAGACAGACAGACAGACAGACAGATAACAGACAGACAGACAGACAGCGGTCTCCTGTGTTTAGTTTAAAATAGAGAATCAGAACCACCATGTAGTCTGGAATAAGGACACATTTTAATATTTGTATGTATATATACATATGTATGTATATATATATATATATATATATACTGGTGGAAAGGGTAGAAGAATAGAACCAGTGAAGTTGTCTGAATGAACGTTCAGCATCAGCAGGGAGCTCTACTCTGTACTGAAGCTGCAGACTTTAAGTTCCTCTTCAGTTCATAGACTCCTCCCACTTACTGCACAAAACAATAACCTGAAAATAAACTGGAGGTTAATGTGCAGATGAACTCTGTGAACATCACTGAAGATCTGAGGAGCTTTACTTTCATCACGAGGATGAAACTGGGTTTCAATGTGTTATCAGTGAAGAGGATTTAAGCTTCAGGTAGAGAGAGAGAGACAGATATATTGTTGAGGCTTAATCCCTCACAGCTCAGCAGGAATGTTGGATTTAAAGAGGTCATAATGAGGGTGAGGAGGAAGAGGAGGGGAGAGAAACAAAGAGGTTACAGCAGAAGAAGAGAGAGGAGGAAGCAGGAGGAGGATCACAGCTTCCTCTTTGTGATCTCAGGAATAGTTTGAAAACCTTCCACATTTACTAACCATCAAAACTTACCATCGTTAACATGGTTAACGAAATGTTGTAAGCCCCGCCTCCTCTCCAGCGAGAATGATGCAAATAAACCCAAATTACCTGCAGGTCAAACTCGTGCGAGTAACGCGAGGCAAAAACACACCATAAAGTACCTAAATGTCTGTTTTTATGCAGATGACACCATTTTATATGTCAACTCAGACTCTCGTCTTCAGTTTGCCTTTGATGTTTTACATTTATCTCTTTCTAATGATAGACTTGTTTTAAATGCAGATAAGACCAAGTACATGGTATTCTCAACAGCCATCAACATGTGGCTCAAAACTGTTGAATCAAACTGGGCTTACTCATTTCATACTCGTCACCGTATCACACGTTTGGACGGACTTCCTTACAGGAAGAAATAATCATCTCATGATATTTATCGAAACTTTTCTTGGAACTACACGATCCAATAACATCATATTAAATGAAATATTCTCACACACTAATGTTGGCAGAACTAGTTTCCGGTATTCTGCTTCTTTTAAATGGACTGAACTACAAACTGCTCTCAAACAGGATTCATTCATTCATTCATTCATTCCTCTTGGTGTTTGTACAACTTTAGTGTTTTTTTAATGTTGTTGTTTTTTTACAATTAGTTGTGTAAACTTGTTGTTTTTTTACAATTAGTTGTGTAAACTTGTTGTTTTTTGATTGTGTGTGTTCAGGACCGGGACAGTGACACAATGGCTCTGTGTGTAAAGAACAGATCAGCGTTCGAGCATCAACACAACCACCTGCTGCACTGTCTGGAGAAGACAACGGTGAGGACCTGAAGTTTAGACTCTAGTGGAGCTTCAAATACCTTCAGCCTCGATATGAACTCAGGGTTTCACTGGATGTTCTTCATTACTTACTTTCATGTTTAAATTGAAAGTTTCTTATTGAGTTGGCAAAACAATGTCATTAAAATGATCTTCCTCAGCAGATAGTTTGTCATAGAAATGTACATTTTGAAATGTATATTTTACAAAATCTTCTCATCCATGTTGTTAGAAGTTGAAAGTAAAACCTTTAAAGCTTCTTCAAATGTTTCAATTCAACTTTTTTAAGAAGCTGTTAATCTCAGTTTCTCCCTTCCTCTCTCCTCACAGAACCACGAGTTCACGAACGAGATGAACTACAGCGAGCTGTGCATGACGGAGTCGGTGGGCTACAGGACCAGTCGCAGCACCTCCCTGTCCAGCCAGCAGGGGGCGCAGAACAACTCCACCGGCTGCTGCCCCCGCCGGGCCCGGAGGAGAGCCGCCATGCGACTGGCCAACTCCACGGTGTCCGTCAGCCGGGGCAGCGTCCAGGAGCTGGACACCCTGCACATCAAGTCCACCTCCATAACACCACAAACGTACACGAACACACACAACTGGAGAGAAGACACGCAGATAAAGCACAATGCGAAAAAATAAACTTCAGATAGAATTTGGTTCTGAGATTAGAAATAAACAAAAAGGGGTCCAAAAACAGAGCCTTGATGTTCACCATTTCTACTGCATTTTAATGGTTATTTTACCATTAAAAACACATCTTTCAGATAATTAAGACTTGAACTTACTTATTACATTCCAACAGTTGGTAGCATACGAAGCAGCTTCATTTAAGCCTCAAGATGAGCACAAATAATTAGCTCAAGTTGGCGCATTTTCAGTTTAACGCAAACTTTCCCTCAGCTTCTAACATCCAGGAAGAAATTGCAGAAGAAAAAAAGGTTTTATTGTGTTTTGAAAAATGCTAAATTATATTGCACAGCATTAACATATTTGTATTCCCTTCCAAGAAAACAGAGAATTCAAATGTCTATTTGACTTAAAAAGCATCAGTTCCACACTTTAACGCTGCAGCACTGACGGGGTTCACTGCATCTTTTCAAGGTTTTCTTGGTTCCTCATTTGAAATGAAAACAGTCTTTGTGTTTGTTTCTCCCCTCAGTCGTTCCAGTCTGAATGCCCAGATGAGCGACCTGAAGCTGAACTACGGGGAACCAGATTTCACCGCCGCCATCATCAGCATCCCGACGCCGCCCGCCAACACGCCCGACGAGAGCCTGCCGCCGTCGCCCGCCCCGATCCCCGGCATCCTGCGCAACACCCGGGCCACCGCCTACACCCACGACACCGTCAAAATCTCCTCCTTATAGCCTCCGACCACGCCCGCGACCCCCCCCCCCCCCTGGACACTCACCCTGCTGCCCCACAGCCAACCTCCCTGTGAGCTCTGAACCTCCTTTGAATCCTCTGATCCTGATAACCGGGGCGCCGCTAGCTGAGATCTCGAGGACGCTCGTTGCTTTTCACTTCCTCTCACTATTGTTGTGGATTAACGGAGACACAAGGGACAAAATGGCTTGCCATAACAGGAGCTGGGAAATCAAGCAAAAATCAATGGCAAGGAATTTGCAAAGAAAAACAATAATTGCTCTCCTGAAGAACCCCCCCATCCCTTCATTTTACCCCAACACGCTCTTTTGGGACGGTTCATCTAATGGAAACGATGCCAAGACTCCCAAAGAAAGACATCAAGCCCCCTGAAAACCAACTGACAGGTTTCATTGGGTCAGTTCTTTGCATCTCTACGGGTACCAAATGGCTGCGAGGACAATGGGCTTGTATTTCAGTCTGAACCTGGCGTGAAAAGGACCGGGTGGTTTTGGTCTTGACAGTGAAAATCTGAAGGACTGTAGACCAGCTGGAGGATCATTCAGACTCAACTGTTTCAGAGTCAAACTCATCTGTGATTGGATGAAGACGAGACGATCTGTAGACAACCAAGCGACCCTGAGCGGCTTCCAACTCATTGATTTGTTTGGATGTTGTTGTGGGGAAACAGGTGACAGTTATCAGGCCGGTACAGCTCCACAATGATACTTGAGGTTTGGTGATATTAACTTCTGATTGCCGTGAGTGAAGTATTGGACCTCTTATGTGTAAAGGTTGTAGGTTTAAACCCCCCAAAAATGGGTCGCGACGTCTTAGAAGAGGATGATTCTGAAGTCTGATGATCCACTGGCTCTGATTCAGCAGCTTCAGGTCACATTTTAAAGGACAGAAAGCGAGAGAGAACTCTTCAGAGTCTGGTCGTAAGAGGTGAACGAACACGAAGGACGATCCAGACGCTGCTGAAACGCACCAATCTTAACACGTGAACCCGGACTCAACTGGGCTTAACTGATCTATGCTGAGCCTGAATACTGTTCATTACACTGAGCTGATCTTTAAGGAGCTGAACTGGACTCAAAGGACTTACCTGTTTGTTTCTAAATGGGACTGTAGAGAGAAAAAGGGTTAAATGAGGGATTCTGGGTCAATCTGGTCTGATGTGGACTTGTCTGGTCCGGCTGTAGCTCAGAAGTGTTTGACGTCCAGACTAGGAACGAAAGCCTTTTACTTTTCAAAATATGCAACATTACAACAAGCAGGAAAATAGCATCAACATGAACAGAATGATATTAATAACAATAATAATATGTGTGTTATAAAAGTACAGTAATTATTGCAGGGAACATAATGTAAAGCAACTAAGAAATTCATTTGTTATGTGATCTTTTCAGTGAGAGAGAGAACACAACAAGTATTCTGCAATAGATTTGAATGGGAAAGAGAAACGCAACGCCACAAAGGCTCTTCAGCATTAAAGTCACGTTCGTCCCGATGAGGTGCATTCTGGGAGAAAAAAAAGGTTTGTTTTCAACACATTCATGAAGAAGTTACTTCAGTTTTATTTATCAATGATGCTCCATAACTTCAGCACCTCAGTAGCTGATCAAAATATCTAAAAAAGATTATATTTAATCTTGTGCACACAAAACATTATACTAACTAGTATTATTATGTGAGTATTAGTGCAACGAACTTTAACAAGTTACAACAAATTAGAACCAACACGGATCAATTGGAGAAAAAAAACAACGTAGGCGAAGTTGACATTGTTCCTTTTATTTCTGGAGCCTCCACAAATGAATGGATGGACATCAAAAGAAAAGTGGTATTAATAAGAATAAGAAGCAGCAAACGCCAGTAAACTGAACCAGCTCCCAACTCTCTGGTGTGAGAACCCTCAATCAATGTGACGCTCTCCTTAAACCATGTGACCTCCTCTGGGTTAGCATCAGTCCCTCAGCGTTTCTTCCATCAGTCCGTCCACATCCTGAGAGAAAGGACTGCTGGACTGGACAGTAACGTCCGAAACCTTCCTCAGATTTAGACAACATGAAACAAGCCTCCAGCACCAGCTGTCTCACAACGATGCTCAGGTAGACTTTGCCACTTGATTCATGAATCAATATACAATACTTACAAAGCTTTCAGCGGAAATGTAGTAAGTGAACATATCAGGGCTACATACATATCTACAGCTGTAGACAGTTTGACATCTTTTCACCTGTAAATCAGTTTTGTGGATTTTATTCATATTTTTCCCCAAAGTTGAAGTTAACTGTTAGGAGAAGCAGTAGTAGCCATGGAGGGATTACTGAACAGGCCTACCGGGCACAGACCCAGGGGCCCAAAGTGTCAGAGGCCCCCCTGGTCTTCACCTACAAAATGTCTCTCAAACAGATGTCCCGACCAGGACTCAAAATGACCAGAAAGAAACATAAAAGGACTACAAAGAGACACAAAACAACTACAAAGAGACACAAAACAACTACAAAGACACACAAAACAACTACAAAGACACACAAAACAACTACAAAGACACACAAAACAACTACAAAGAGACACAAAAAGACTTCAAAGACACACAAAACAACTACAAAGAGACACAAAAAGACTTCAAAGAGACACAAAAAGACTTCAAAGACACACAAAACAACTACAAAGAGACACAAAAAGACTTCAAAGACACACAAAACAACTACAAAGAGACACAAAAAGACTTCAAAGAGACACAAAACAACTACAAAGACACACAAAACAACTACAAAGAGACACAAAAAGACTTCAAAGACACACAAAACAACTACAAAGAGACACAAAAAGACTTCAAAGACACACAAAACAACTACAAAGAGACACAAAAAGACTTCAAAGACACACAAAACAACTACAAAGAGACACAAAAAGACTTCAAAGAGACACAAAACAACTACAAAGACACACAAAACAGAGGCTAAACATGGATACAGACTTGTGTCTTGATATGTAGGAGAGGTGGTGGGGCCTCATGTCTGGGCCCAGGAACCCTTTGTCTCTTTATAAGTGTTATCTCAGGTTTTTGTGATTTGCAGGTGAAAACATTATTTTCAAACTGTATGTAGAACAAGTAGAACGTTTCTTTAGATTTGAACCTTCATTTAATGCCACGTCGATGTTATGAAGCTGAAACAGCTCCTCCGTTTGTCCACAGCAGTTCAAGAGGGAAGTCCTTCCATCAATGAAAGTCGTATTGGGATCATTAATGTGTGTCTCCTGATATGAACTCACATAGTAAAAGATTGATAATCTTCACAGTCCTGATGACAAAAGAACGAAGGGAGACGGACGTTTTAAAGGCAGTTTGAAAGATTCTAATCTGTTTGCCGCTGAGGAGATATAAATGTCAAAAGTCAAGAAACCTTTGTGGGTGAGTTGAGAGAACCACGAGGAGACGATAAACTGTGGGTGATTCAACACATCGACCCAACATTTGTCCTGGAGAAAACAGCTGAGGACATTAAAGTGTTTCCTGAAGAGGACATTCAGCCGGGGAACATAAAAACACTCCTGTGGAAGATTTAAAAGTTCTGTTTTTACTTCATCCTTCAGCCCAGATTCCTTTAAAGACTGACTGATGGTAGAAACCTGAGGAAGCGGTAGAACAGAAGCTTTTCTATCTATGCACAGGTACGGAGTGTCCATGCAGTGAAGCACAGGTGTGTTGAAAATGATCTGTGTTCAAATAAATCAACCTTTTCCTTAAAGAGCGCACGCCGTCGGCCACGCGTGACTTTCAGCTGAAGCGTTTCCTCGACCCGTTCAAGAAGCGACACACAGGAGACAAAGACGTACATACTGTAACATATTTTGTATCATAAACGTTCACCTGCATCTTCCAATCAAAATCCTCAAACCAAAAAAATACACAAAAAAAGATATAAAAAAAGAGCAGAAAGTCGTGCATGAGCCTCGTACAGTAGAAGTAGCACTACTGGTCTACCATACCAGAGAAGAAGAGACAGAAGAACACACAACACTAAGGGGAAAGAAAGATCTTCATCATCCGTTCTTTTGCATGACGACTCATTATTTGTTTCTCTCCTCTCATTGGTTGGTTCCCCCCCCCCACCCCCCCCCCCTCCCGAGACTTTTCAAAGACGAGTGTTTGCACCACGAGACGTGTACGTTAGAAGAATAAACAGATTATAGAAATGAATTTCAAAATAAAATCATTCAGGCATGATGTTCCTCGCCAGAATGCAAAGTGTGTGTGTGTGTGTGTGTGTGTGTGTGTGTGTGTGTGTGTGTGTGTGTGTGTGTGTGTGTGTATGATGAGCAGTCACAATTATGCATGGATACCGTTATAGGTATTTTATCTGTTTTCTCCTGCGGTTTAAAGAGAGTCGACTGAACAGACGGTTCGTTCACTGGATGAAACTTTTCTCTTGTTTCAACGTTTATTTCATAAAGTCGGTCTTATTTAATATTGTTTTTAATGTTTTCACTTACCTATTCAATCATCACTTTGAATGGAAGTTATTTATTCTCCAACAATCCCTGAATACATTCCCTCTAATTACTAATCAGAATTCTAAACAATAAATTCCAAGTAAATGATTTTATTTCCTCTTTGACCTTCCATACCACAATGTAACAGCATTTATTTCATTTTAAACGTACTAATCAGAATGTTAATGACTTGTCCCCTTTAATCTTCCATACAAACATTTGTTCAACACGTTTGTCATTTTCAGGTCATGAACCTGGTTTGTGAATGTTATTTTAAAATGCTGAATTTAAAGGAAATGAAGTTACTAATTCCTGTAACTCTGGTTCTATGAGTGCTGGGTTAAACAGCTTCTTCTATTGGATATTATTTTGAATGTGAGTATCTGTCCATCTGAACAGCTGTCCTGCAAGTTTACTTTCTGTTCTTCAGATCCAACATTGGTGTCACAACAATAATGAAACATAATGAAACGATCTGTTACAGGTGAACGATGAACAGGTTTCATCAGTGAACTGATGGAGGAGACTCAGACACAGAGCAGAATGAATGAAGGAGAAAACAGCATTAAAGCACAGAGGTGTATATTCCATTCCACTAATAAAGACAACAGAAACCAGAACATCACGTCTTTGTTTTTGTCTTATTGTATATGATATATATAAGTATATATGTATATATATACGTATATATATCATATTACCGCTCAGGATAAACACACAAAGTGAGGTTTAGAATCAGTGGATTGAAGTCTAAAGTGATGGAGCAGCGTCCTCTAGTGGACAAGATATGAGTTACAAGTCAGTCAACGTCGAGCTGTACTTTACCAAAGTACTGGACTTAAGTACACATCTGAAGTACTTGTACTTTACTTTAGTATTCCCATTTTCTAACACTTCTTACTTCTCCACTACATCTCAGAGGTACATATTGTACTTTATACTGTACTACATCTCAGAGGTACATATTGTACTTTATACTGTACTACATCTCAGAGGTACATATTGTACTTTATACTGTACTACATCTCAGAGGTACATATTGTACTTTATACTGTACTACATCTCAGAGGTACATGTTGTACTTTATACTGTACTACATCTCAGAGGTACATATTGTACTTTATACTGTACTACATCTCAGAGGTACATATTGTACTTTATACTGTACTACATCTCAGAGGTACATGTTGTACTTTATACTGTACTACATCTCAGAGGTACATATTGTACTTTATACTGTACTACATCTCAGAGGTACATATAGTACTTTATACTGTACTACATCTCAGAGGTACATATTGTACTTTATACTGTACTACATCTCAGAGGTACATATTGTACTTTATACTGTACTACATCTCAGAGGTACATATTGTACTTTATACTGTACTACATCTCAGAGGTACATATAGTACTTTATACTGTACTACATCTCAGAGGTACATATTGTACTTTATACTGTACTACATCTCAGAGGTACATATAGTACTTTATACTGTACTACATCTCAGAGGTACATATTGTACTTTATACTGTACTACATCTCAGAGGTACATGTTGTACTTTATACTGTACTACATCTCAGAGGTACATGTTGTACTTTATACTGTACTACATCTCAGAGGTACATGTTGTACTTTATACTGTACTACATTTGTCAGACAGCTTTAGTTAATTTGCATGTTTGATTTAATAATAATCTTATTGATTGAAATAAAACTTTATTGATACCTGATGTGAACATTAATACAGTAGTGTATGTAGTGAATAAGATGAGCTGCACTTTCACCAGTTTTCAACAATAACGTGATAAACACAGTAGAATACAACAACATCATATACACAGTATATTATTCTGAATAATGTGTACTTTTACTTTTGCTACTTAATGCTGGTACTTTTTTAAATTCAGGACTTGTACTTGTATCAGAGTATTTGTGGTACTTCTACTTCAGTAAAACATCAGAAAACAGAAAACAACCAGAGACCTCTGTGGTGTTTTCAGTCCCGCAGTGCATCATGGGAGACCAGGTGGGCCTTACCTGCTCTCGTTATTCTCTCAGGTGTCTCTCAGGTGTTCAGTCGCCCGTTTCCTCGTTCTTTGTCACCGGATCTTTGTTTCTGCTCCAGAACCGAGCTGCGGTTCGGTTCCTCCTCCGGTCTGAACCCGTTCACCCGGTACCGGTACCGACACCCGGGAGTTACAGACGAACCGTGAAGTCACTGAGAAGTTGTCACCTGTGTGACGGACACACCTGTTCACCTGTCGCCGCCATGTCAGCGGGACGGTGACGGCAGCGCAGCGCGAGACTCTCCGGGAGGAAGCACGCGACAAGGAGACGGAATACATTCTATTAATAATAATACTATTAATAATAAAAGAGACTCTTTACAGAAACATGGATTTTCTGGATTCAGGAGAGAAGTTCAGCCCGAGAAAGGTGAGCTCACCTGTAATGTAATGTGACGTCACACAGGTCCGTCGGTTTCACCTGAAACCAGAACCAGGACCAGGACCAGGACCAGGTGTCTGTCAGGAAACCCGGTTCCTGTGGTCTGTACTGGTTCACACAGCAGGACCTGCTGGTTGTAATGGTGTAATGTGATTTGTAATAATCCATATTTAATATCTATCATGATGGTTTGTGATCGATTACAGTGAAACACAACATTCCTCAGAGATACGACTTTAAAAATGATCAAATAAATCAATTAAATATAGAAAGTCGACGTGAAACCAATCAGCTGATTTAATCGATTCATTAGTTGAAAGAAAGAAAATCAATCTGCCGTTTGAATAAGTAATATTAACTCATCAGTACTGTACAATGTGTGGTACTTGTACTAAATACTTCTCCACTATATATCCAAGTACTTTTTACTTCCACTACGTGTATTTAATAACGAGTTATTTTACAGATTCAGATTATTAAAGCAAAATATAATCAACTAATAAATGATGTATTATTACCGATTAAACTACCAGCAGTACATAGTATGTTGTGTATATATATATAATATACAGTATATAATATAAATAGTATAATATATATTATTATAATATTATATATATATATCATTAAAATGAGCTCCACCTTCAAAGTGATGAACACATTAATACATCCATAATTATAATACTATGATATAATATTCTGCATAATGAATACTTTTACTTTTACTTTTGGTACTTTTGCACTTTTACTAAAGTAAGCCATCTTTACTTGTATGGAGTATTTCTACACTGTGGTATTACTACTAGTACTATAGTAAAAGTCATTGATCACATGTGATGATGTCGCACTCAATCCTCCACAAACACTTCCTGTTGATTGATTCCATTGTGATGATAATGTCTGAACAGTTTGAACAAATGATTAATGTTTCAGTTCAAGAGGTCCGATCGTTCTGAGCAACAACCAAGATGATCACATGACTCATGCGTTCATAAACCGGTTCATACGTGAGGGAACGCTTCACACTCTGAGCTTTAATTCTTATTTATAGAGAATATAACATCGTGATAATGTGCCTCAAAGTCTTTTAAACGTTTTGTAAAACGATGTGAAGCTGCAACACATTTACTATAATAAAGGATTTCAATAAGGAGGCAACTTAATAAAGACATAAAGCGACCGTAGACGGAATATATAGACGTGAATAACTACGACTTTAAAACAGCTCAACACATGAGGGTTGAGTTAGGTTGAGTTAGTTGAGTTGTTGAGTTGTTTAGTTGTTTGGTTTGGTTGTTGAGTTGTTTGGTTTAGTTGTTGGGTTGTTTGGTTGTTTGGTTGTTTGGTTGTTTGGTTTAGTTGTTTGGTTGTTTGGTTGTTTGGTTTAGTTGTTGAGTTGTTTGGTTGTTTGGTTGTTTGGTTGTTTGGTTGTTTGGTTTAGTTGTTGAGTTGTTTGGTTGTTTGGTTGTTTGGTTTAGTTGTTGGGTTGTTGAGTTGTGTGTCTGTAGTGAAACACTGATAAACACAGAATCCATCGTCAGCAACACAAAGATCAAAACATAACGATGCTGTTCAGGAATCATTTCTTTCTACAAGTCGTCCTCGTTAATAATTCATGTTTTTGAATTCATATTTGAAGTCCAAACATTGGCTCACTTCTTTATTTCACTTCTTTATTTCACTTCTTTATTTCACTTCTTTATTTCACTTCTTTATTTCACTTCTTTATTTCACTTCTTTATTTCACTTCTTTATTTCACTTCTTTATTTCACTTCTTTATTTCACTTCTTTATTTCACTTCTTTATTTCACTTCTTTATTTCACTTCTTTATTTCACTTCTTTATTTCACTTCTTTATTTCACTTCTTTATTTCACTTCTTTATTTCACTTCTTTATTTCACTTCTTTATTTCACTTCCTCGATGGGCATGAATCTTTAATGTCTGACTATCTACTTTTATTAGACAAATACTTCCAGATATGAGAAGATGTACACGCACATATGATGATGCTGTTAGCCTAGCTTAGCACAAAGACTGGAAACAGGGGGGAACTGCTAGCCTCCCCATGCTGTGTGTGATTAGCATGTTGTTTGACGTTGTGGTTTTGTTTTCCGAGGTGGAGGAGTGGAACAGGGTGTGGACCGACACGCTGACACGACTCTCATCAGGGAGTGAAAACATTCCTGTAACTACACCCTGTTTCACTTTCACACAGAGGAACCGGTTCACACAGAGAGCCCTGAACACAGAGTCTGGAGAGTCTGGAGAGTCTAGAGAGTCTAGAGAGTCTAGAGAGTCTAGAGAGTCTAGAGAGTCTAGAGAGTCGAGAGAGTCTAGAGAGTCTAGAGAGTCTAGAGAGTCGAGAGAGTCTAGAGAGTCTAGAGAGTCTAGAGAGTCTAGAGAGTCGAGAGAGTCTGGAGAGTCTGGAGAGTCTAGAGAGTCTAGAGAGTCGAGAGAGTCTAGAGAGTCTAGAGAGTCTGGTTATATTTCATCTGAAATCTCTTCATTGACGCGTCTCACATGAAACATCAACATGACTCACTGAGCTGCAGGAGGAGATAGAGAGGTTGTAACAATATAAATATTTAAATCTATAAAGTAGGGTTAACCTACCCCCCCCCCCCCCCCCCCCCCTCCTCTCTCTCTCTCTGCAGGACCAGGACTGGGACACCACCCTCCAGTTCCTGCCGGCCTCGGACCCCCAGCAGCTGGAGAAGAAGCCGGGCCAGAGGAAGAAGCTGTGGATCGGAGTCGGTCTGCTGCTGTCGGCTGCTGCCGTGGCTCTGCTGAGCGGACTGCTGGTCTGGCACTTCCACTGTGAGAGGATTCAAAAAACTTTATTTAAACACCATGTGGGCGAACAGTGAGGGAGAGCGATGTCGCCCTGTTATCGGTCTGAAGGCAAACATACGATGAGCTGATTAATCACACAGAACAGTTCAGACCGAAACCTGCCTCTCCACATGTGGAGAAGGAGGAGAGGAGAGAGGAGAGGAGAGAGGAGAGGAGAGAGGAGAGGAGGGGAGAGAGGAGACAGGACGAGAGAGGAGAGGAGGAGAGAAGAGGAAAGAGGAGAGAGGAGGAGAGAGGAGAGGAGAGAGGAGAGAGGAGGACGAGAGGACGAGAGGAGGAGAGAGGAGAGAGGAGGAGAGGAGAGAGGAGAGCAAGAGAGGAGAGCAAGAGAGGAGAGGAGGGGAGAGAGGAGAGAGGACGAGAGAGGAGAGGAGGAGAGAGGAGGAGAGAGGAGGAGAGAGGAGAGAGGAGGAGAGAGGAGAGAGGAGGAGAGAGGAGGAGAGAGGAGAGAGGAGGAGAGGAGAGAGGAGAGCAAGAGAGGAGAGGAGGGGAGAGAGGAGAGAGGACGAGAGAGGAGAGGAGGAGAGAGGAGGAGAGAGGAGGAGAGAGGAGAGAGGAGGAGAGAGGAGAGAGGAGGAGAGAGGAGGAGAGAGGAGGAGAGAGGAGAGAGGAGGAGAGGAGAGAGGAGAGCAAGAGAGGAGAGGAGGGGAGAGAGGAGAGAGGACGAGAGAGGAGAGGAGGAGAGAAGAGGAGAGAGGAGGAGAGAGGAGAGGAGGACGAGAGGACGAGAGGAGGAGAGAGGAGAGAGGAGGACGAGAACGAGAGAGGAGAGGAGGAGAGAGGAGGAGAGAGGAGGAGGAGGAGGAGAGGAGGAGGAGGGACGAGAGAGGAGGACGGGAGAGAGGAGGAGGAGAGGAGGAGGAGGAGAGGGGAGAGAGGAGAGAGGAGAGGAGGAGGAGAGGAGGAGGAGGAGGAGAGGAGGAGGAGAGAGGAGAGCAAGAGGGGAGGGGAGGGGAAAAGAGGAGATGAGAGGAGGGGAGGATGAGACATCTGATCTTATTTTTGTTCTACTCTTTGATATATGATGTTTGGTGCTCATGTGAATTGTTCCGTTAACATTTGTGTTCGGTGCTGCTTCTTCACGTTGTTCTGTTCTTCACGTTGTTCTCTTCTTCACTTTGTTCTGTTCTTCACGTTGTTCTGTTCTTCACGTTGTTCTGTTCTTCACGTTGTTCTGTTCTTCACGTTGTTCTGTTCTTCACGTTGTTCTCTTCTTCACGTTGTTGTGTTCTTCACTTTGTTCTGTTCTTCACGTTGTTCTGTTCTTCACGTTGTTCTGTTCTTCACGTTGTTCTGTTCTTCACGTTGTTCTGTTCTTCACTTTGTTCTGTTCTTCACGTTGTTCTCTTCTTCACGTTGTTCTGTTCTTCACGTTGTTCTGTTCTTCACGTTGTTCTGTTCTTCACTTTGTTCTGTTCTTCACTTTGTTCTGTTCTTCACTTTGTTCTGTTCTTCACTTTGTTCTGTTCTTCACTTTGTTCTGTTCTTCACTTTGTTCTGTTCTTCACGTTGTTCTGTTCTTCACGTTGTTCTGTTCTTCACGTTGTTCTGTTCTTCACGTTGTTCTGTTCTTCACGTTGTTCTGTTCTTCACGTTGTTCTGTTCTTCACTTTGTTCTGTTCTTCACTTTGTTCTGTTCTTCACGTTGTTCTGTTCTTCACGTTGTTCTGTTCTTCACTTTGTTCTGTTCTTCACGTTGTTCTGTTCTTC
Source organism: Leptoclinus maculatus (assembly GCA_032191485.1). Classification (NCBI taxonomy): domain Eukaryota; kingdom Metazoa; phylum Chordata; class Actinopteri; order Perciformes; family Stichaeidae; genus Leptoclinus; species Leptoclinus maculatus. The sequence continues at coordinate 1,537,305 of JAVDOI010000036.1, read as the reverse complement.
ACGTTGTTCTGTTCTTCACGTTGTTCTGTTCTTCACTTTGTTCTGTTCTTCACGTTGTTCTGTTCTTCACGTTGTTCTGTTCTTCACGTTGTTCTGTTCTTCACTTTGTTCTGTTCTTCACGTTGTTCTGTTCTTCACTTTGTTCTGTTCTTCACGTTGTTCTGTTCTTCACTTTGTTCTGTTCTTCACGTTGTTCTGTTCTTCACTTTGTTCTGTTCTTCACGTTGTTCTGTTCTTCACTTTGTTCTGTTCTTCACGTTGTTCTGTTCTTCACGTTGTTCTGTTCTTCACTTTGTTCTGTTCTTCACGTTGTTCTGTTCTTCACGTTGTTCTGTTCTTCACGTTGTTCTGTTCTTCACGTTGTTCTGTTCTTCACGTTGTTCTCTTCTTCACGTTGTTCTGTTCTTCACGTTGTTCTCTTCTTCACGTTGTTCTGTTCTTCACTTTGTTCTGTTCTTCACGTTGTTCTGTTCTTCACTTTGTTCTGTTCTTCACGTTGTTCTGTTCCACGAGGAAGGAGAAGACTTCTCTTAGTTTGTCCACCACAGTGCTCTTGATATGTATCTTCACATGACGGACTAATGACTCTCTTCAGTACGCAGAGACGTCAGAGTGAAGAAGCTCTACATCGGCTCCATGGAGATCAAGAACCAGCCTTTCCTGTCGGACTACGAGGACCCCGGCAGCCCTCTGTTCTCTCACCTGGCCTCTCTGGTCAGCAGACAGGTGAGACTCCCTCAGAGCGTCCTCTGGTCTTCTTCTGTGTGTGTTGATGTGGTTGTGACCACACCGGACAGATGTTATCACTTCTATATTCATTGGTTTATTTATGACCTTTTTGTCTTTCAGCTGAAGCTGATTTACTCCAAAAACTCAGTGCTGGCGAAACACTTCAAAGGCTCCACAGTCCAGGCCTTCAGGTACGCTCAACTAGTACAGTATGAAGTACATGTACCTCTGAGATGTAGTACAGTATAAAGTACAATATGTACCTCTGAGACGTAGTACAGTATGAAGTACATGTACCTCTGAGATGGAGTACAGTATGAAGTACAACATGTACCTCTGAGACGTACTACAGTATAAAGTACAATATGTACCTCTGAGACGTAGTACAGTATAAAGTACAATAATGATATATTGATGATAAATATGACGTAGTATAAAGTACTTTGATATGAAGGCGTCATTATTGTGGAACGAGGATCTTTGATAATTAATCATTGGTTATTTATTGCTTCTCTTTTTGTGCTGTTAAGACTTCCTGCAGATGTTTCAAAGTAAAAGTCGTCCAGGAACACAACAGGGAGTACTTCTGTACTCTGAACGGTGCTAGGCTAGCTGTTCCCCCCCCCCTGCTTCCAGTCTTTATGCTAAGCTAGGCTAACCTCGGAAACGGAAGGAAGATAATTGTATACAAGTGATGTATTATATTAAGAGGAAACTCTTTCTGGTTGCGTCTGCAGCGAGGGAGACGGCGACGAAGGCGTCGTCGCGTATTACCAGTCTGAGTTTGACGTCCACGTGCTCCAGCAGGCGTCGCTGGACGAAGCCGTCGAGTCTCTGGAGCCGGAGACAGGAAGTCAGCAGAGACAAGGACGGGTGCTGCTGAGACCCACCGACGCCCTGAACGTCAACAACGTCATCTCACGAGGTCTGACCGCCCACACTGCCATCCCATAATAATCCACTTCATCGTTCACTTCTGTCAGCACTGAACTCTACCGCTGTGTTTACAACACGGAACAATAAGTCAGACAAACGAGCTGCACTGGAAGCAGAGCAACTGAGGAAGACAGGAGCTGTGCAATGAGAACATAAGATGATGGGAAACATATGTTTATAAATTATAATACATAAAAAAAAAATATATATATATATTTTTGTGATTCTGTTTAGGCCAGCAGAGAAGGCTTTGCAGGCCCTGACGGCCCGCCACTGTGTATATATATATATATATATATATATATATATATATTATATAGTTAGTAGATGTGATGCTGATCCAGTTTGGTCCAGTATCAGTGACGATCACAACTGGACATCAACATCTCTCTGATTTAATGTTAAAGTCGAGCTTCTTAAACAAAGCTGTGCACGTTGTTTCAATGACTTCTCTTAGTTTGTGCACGTTGTTTCAATGACTTCTCCTTCCTGTCCACAGCGATCGACCCACGCATGACGAGGAACTCTTTGTTTGGTGAGAAACGTTCATGAAAGTTGTGTTCGGGGGATTCTTTCTGTCCAGTTCTTTCAAAGTAAAGTCACAAAGCTTAAGACTTTACCTTCCATCGTTAAGTTAGACCAGGAGTCCGGTTTAGTCAAATCATTTCTTTCCTTTTTTAAAATATTTCCAGTGAAGAAGCAGTTCAACCTCCACGTCAGCTCAGCGGGGGTCGTCCAGTCTCCGGGGTTCCCCGACTCCTCGTACCCGCCCAACGTCTACCTGCAGTGGAGGCTGAGGGCCGACCCGGGCCACCGAGTCCGCCTGGACTTCCACACTCTGATCCTGGAGGACGACTGTCAGAAGGACTTCATCCAGATCTACGACTCGCTGGCTCCGATACAGAAGCGGGTCCTGACAGAGTGAGGCACAGACCAGAACTTTAAACGGGTCTGCAATGGATCGGAATGTTTAGCGGAGGACCGGCTGTGAAGTAAATCTGCATCAGTTCTTTGAAGTAGAGTTTAAATTTAGAGAACTTTAAGTCACAGATGACGACGTCCTCTGCTGGAAACATCTGACCCATGTTGACGTATTCGAGGTTAACGTTCTTCACGGAGCTGATTAAAACATCCTTTATTAGAGACACGTGTACGATCTACTTCACTCCAACAAACATCAGCAGAGAAACATGCACATCTGGTTCAATTAAACAACTATCTGCTTGTACTACTTCTTAACAAAGACACACACTATTTAACTTAACTTCACTTCATTTCAAAATAATAAGTAGATAAATAAACATGTGAATGAATAAATGAATACATTTATACATTCATTAATTAATTACATTTAAAAAACAAAAATAGAATTAAATAAGAAGATATATAAATACATGAATAAACTACATTAATAGAACATTTAATTAAATTGAATTGAATTGAATCAAATAAAACTTTGCTTTGAACAGACAGATGTTCTACCAGAACAAAGTGTAGTTAGTGTGTTTATTAGTGATCGTTAAAGGTGGTGTTCTTTATAAAGAGATGTTTATAATACACCATCACTAACGATGAAACACATCATTTCATTAATAATATAAGTAGACTTTATTTGTCTTTATTTGGGCTCTGCAGATGAATCTCATAAAGTCTTTTGTTGGGATGCGTCATCACTTAATTTCTGACTCCAATCAGCTAAAAGCAGTATTATTTGACTTCGGCTGTGTTCTAATAGCAGCACCTCCTTCGTGTCTGTGGTTCCTCCTCAGGCAGTGTGGGTACCCTCACGACTCCCTGTCCTTCCTGTCCTCTGGAAACGTCCTGCTGCTGGTCCTGATCACCAGCGAGGAGAAGAACTTCCCCGGCTTCAGAGCCAACTACTCCCAGATCCCTGCAGCTCAACGAAGTACGGAACCTAGAGTGATCACTTATTGACGTTCTTATAGAACACCAGAAGTTGTTTTTTTATGAATGAGTCGCATTTAGTTTTCTCAATGCAGGTGTGCTGATCTATCTAATATATGATCTAATATATAATCTAATATATAATCTATTTCTAGAATCTTTGGAAGACAAGAAACCATCCAGCTAAAGTGTGAGGAAATTAACCCGGCAACATAAATGCAAATGTATACGTACAATATTATTAGAGGTGATTTTTCAATGCGTTATTTTAATGTTTCATGTGACAAGCTGAATATCTTTAGGTTTTGGATTGTTGGACAAAACAAGACGTTTGAAGACATCGTCGCTTTGTGAAAAAAATATTTTTATTGACCAAACGATCAACAATCTAATCAACCAAAAAACAACAACTCTACATTCATCAATGGAAATAAAAGTGATCATCAATAAAGATCATGTTTAGTTGCAGCGACCCGTTTCTCCCTTGTTCCAATCTTCCATTTTTGTTGCAAAAAAAAAATCCCCTTTTTTAATATATTTTATATCCACTCAGATGGAGAATGTCTCGCGTGCTAACGTTGACTACAAAATACATAAACTAATCAGATCCCGAATGTGATGCTAATGCTAGCTGTTGTGGCTAGCCCGGTTCCGTGACCAACATTTAACGCTATCTAGTGCACATCAGCTTCTTTACGATACATTTACAATACCTGGAGGTATTGCATCACCTGGAACGAAGGATTTCATTGGTCAAATATAAATATATCCATAGGCGGAAGAAGTTGAGGTCCGTACAAATATTTTCAGTTGTTTCAGAGTATTTGACTCTTTTTAACCTCCTGAGGTTACGTCTCTGTCTTCATGATCATTGTGCCATCAAAGGGAAACCAGTGTGACCTCTGACCTCTTGATTCTGCTGAAGTCTCCTAAATGTCTTAAGATGTCGGTGTGAAATGTCCGTCTTGTTGTTCAGAGTGTGGAGGAACGCTGACTGGAGACAAAGGATCCTTCTCGTCACCTTTCTTCCCCTCCAACTATCCTCCAAACACTAAATGTGTCTGGAACATCGAGGTAAGTCCACCTTTTTATTGTTCTAATGAGAAAAAACAGTAAAGGCGTTACAGCAAAGGTCATGAGGTCATTAAAATCGTATCTTATTTAGAATGAGTTTCACTTTGGGCTTTTGTTTTTGTCTTATCTCTGTGATCTTTTTCAGGCCCCAAAAGAAAAGTTTTTGAAGGTTCAGTTCAAGACGTTCTCCTTGGGAAACTACAGCAGCCAGTGTCTCAAAGATTATGTGGATGTCAACGGTGAAAGGTCAGCATTCAGGGTTTTTGTTTTTACTGCATCTTTCTGATACGTCTCTATCACCTGTGATCAGATACGTCTCTATCACCTGTGATCAGATACGTCTCTATCACCTGTGATCAGATACGTCTCTATCACCTGTGATCAGATACGTCTCTATCACCTGTGATCAGATACGTCTCTATCACCTGTGGTCAGATACGTCTCTATCACCTGTGGTCAGGTACGTCTATCACCTGTGATCAGATACGTCTCTATCACCTGTGATCAGATACGTCTCTATCACCTGTGGTCATATACGTCTCTATCACCTGTGGTCATGTACGTCTCTATCACCTGTGATCAGGTACGTCTCTATCACCAGTGGTCAGATACGTCTCTATCACCAGTGGTCATATACGTCTCTATCACCTGTGGTCATATACGTCTCTATCACCTGTGGTCAGGTACGTCTATCACCTGTGATCAGATACGTCTCTATCACCTGTGATCAGGTACGTCTCTGTCACCTGTGATCAGATACGTCTATCACCTGTGATCAGATACGTCTCTATCACCTGTGATCAGATACGTCTCTATCACCTGTGATCAGGTACGTCTCTATCACCTGTGGTCAGGTACGTCTCTATCACCTGTGGTCAGATACGTCTCTATCACCTGTGGTCAGGTACGTCTCTATCACCTGTGGTCAGGTACGTCTCTATCACCTGTGGTCAGGTACGTCTCTATCACCTGTGGTCTGATACGTCTCTATCACCTGTGATCAGATACGTCTCTATCACCTGTGGTCATATACGTCTCTATCACCTGTGATCAGGTACGTCTCTATCACCTGTGGTCAGATACGTCTCTATCACCTGTGGTCAGGTACGTCTCTATCACCTGTGGTCAGGTACGTCTCTATCACCTGTGGTCTGATACGTCTCTATCACCTGTGGTCAGGTACGTCTCTATCACCTGTGGTCAGATTCCAATTCTGAGGGCTTGAAACTTGTGATGTGACTTTTACATGAACGTGTGATGACTTGTCGGACATTTGACTCAAACATGAGGGTTTAGATATGACAATGGTGACTGGGCGAGTATGCTATGACTCAGACATGATGTCATTAAACTCGTTCTTAGCCTCTTTGACTGAGTCATCACCTTTGACTCGCCAATATGGGACAAAGTCAACAGTAAGTCTCAAGTCTTGAATGTAAAGTCAAGACCGTCAAGACCCCAACACGTGAAGACCCACAGGTCAAGACCAACAAGTCTAGACCAATCGGTCAACTTGCACACTAGTGCGGTTCAAGTCTCAAGTTATATCCCAAATAAGAACTACAATTTTATAATCAAAAATCCCCAAACAAGACAAACTAGTTCCAATTTGATCCCCAAATCAACACCAACAAGATCAATCCAGAATCTGAATCAGAAATGGTTTATTGCCAAGTCTGTTAGTACATACAAGGAATTTGACTGATGGTGATTAAGAAGTCCAAGTCCGAAGTCAACACCAACAAGTTTCAAGTCAACAGGTTCCAAGTCCTAAACTTGTTTTGGGTTCTAAACAAGTCATTATTATTAGGAACTTATAATGACTTTCTTAATAATTATTAATAAGTAAAGATATAATTTAAACAGGTGCGTTATGTTAGTTTTGAAGTGTTGAAGAGTTGAGACCTCGAGGTTTGTCCAAGTCCACAACACTATTAGTGATCCTCTACAGAAGTTTATTATACCGTATCCATAAATTGTTGAGTGTTGAATTGAATACTTTGTCTGTCCACCCACCAAGATATCCTCAGGTAGAGTCATAGAGTCTTCTTTGTGTCTCTGTGTCGTAGACTGTGTGGCAGAAAATTGAAAAGCAGCGTGATCACCAGCCGAAGCAACATGATGACCATCACATTTAACTCTGACTCATCCTACGTTGACCAGGGCTTCACCGCCGAGTACGAAGCCTTTGTCCCAACTAATCGTAAGATTTCTTCTGTTTTAACCCAATAACAATTCTGTCCACTTTCTCGGGCATGCCTTCAGCTTTGAGATTGATTTCCTTCCTTTGTGTCGATTTTACTGTTTGATGTCATTGATCAGCTTGTCCCGGGAGGTTCCAGTGCACCAACAACCTGTGCATCAACAAGACTCTGCAGTGTGATGGCTGGAACGACTGTGGAGACGGCAGCGACGAGGACAACTGCAGTGAGTCCAAACCGCCGACTGTGGACGCATTTAGTTTTTATCTACACGTAAATCGAACACATGTGAACAGGATTGATTGTTTTCAGCTTTCAGCCACATCTCACAATCCTGCTGCTGTAAACTGATGAAAAGTGACCAGCTGTTAAAGGAAATGACTGATGAAACTATATATTAGTGTTTGTAAAGAATTACCTCTTCAGTAGGAACCAATGGGCTTGGAACTGAGGGACACAGACAGGAAGTCAGACGGTATTGAGAGACAAGCTAACACATATTTGTTTATTCATGTTTTGTGTCTCGGCGCAGAGTGCGAGGCGTCTCAGATGGAGTGTAAAAATGGCCGCTGTAAACCCAAGTTCTGGGAGTGCGATGGGTTCGACGACTGCGGAGACAAAACCGATGAGGAAAACTGTGGTGGGTTGAACCGGAGATGAATGAAACAACTGCTGATAATCCTCCATATGGAAAGATATTTATGCACAAATCCATAGAAAACTGTGAGCATCTCACTGTTGGAGATGTTTCTTTTTCTTTGTAGTAAAATGCAAACCAGGAGAGTTTTCCTGCAGAAACAGCCGCTGCATCCCGGAGAAGTTAAAGTGTAACGGAAAGGACGACTGCTCAGACGGATCGGATGAGTCCACATGTGCGAAATGTAAGAGACGACTCTTTACTCTAATAAATACTTCACTCCCACTGCTTTGATTGGCTCGTGGGTGACAAAAACGCCAAATTCTTCTTCTTCTTCTTCTTCTCTACTTTCTCAATGCACTGTGCACAATGACAGCAGTAAACCAAGATGAGCTTTATGTTATGACATTAGCAGCCTCCAAGCTTGATGACATCACTGTGACATCATCAGGACTCACCAGAATAAGGAGATAAAACTTTATGTGTCAGACTGATGGAGTGACCCTTTAAACACACTAGTACTGCATCAGTGTTAGTTTCTTCAGTAGTAGCAGTAGTATCAGTAGTAGTAGTAGTAGTAGTAGTAGTAGTAGTAGTAGTAGCAGTAGTATTGGTAGTAGCAGTAGTAGTAGCAGTAGTAGCAGTAGCAGTGGTAGTAGTAGTAGTATTGGTAGTAGCAGTAGTAGCAGTAGCAGTGGTAGTGGTAGTAGCAGTGGTAGTAGTAGTAGTAGCAGTAGCAGTAGTAGTAGCAGTAGCAGTGGTAGTGGTAGTAGTAGTAGCAGCAGTAGTAGTAGTATTGGTAGTAGCAGTAGTAGCAGTAGTAGTAGTAGCAGTAGTAGTAGCAGTAGTAGTAGTAGCAGTAGCAGTGGTAGTGGTAGTAGCAGCAGTAGTAGTAGTAGTGGTAGTAGTAGTAGCAGCAGTAGTAGTAGTAGCAGCAGTAGTAGTGGTAGTGGTAGTAGTAGTAGCAGTAGTAGTGGTAGTAGCAGCAGCAGTAGTAGTAGTAGCAGTAGTAGTAGTAGTAGCAGTAGCAGTAGTAGTAGTAGCAGTAGTAGTAGTAGCAGTAGCAGTGGTAGTGGTAGTAGTAGCAGCAGTAGTAGTAGTAGCAGCAGTAGTAGTAGCAGCAGTAGTAGTAGTAGCAGTAGTAGTAGTGGTAGTGGTGGTAGTAGTAGTAGCAGCAGTAGTGGTAGTAGTAGTAGCAGCAGCAGTAGTAGTAGTGGTAGTGGTAGTAGTAGCAGCAGTAGTAGTAGTAGTGGTAGTGGTGGTAGTAGTAGTAGCAGTAGTAGTAGTAGTGGTAGTGGTGGTGGTAGTAGTAGTAGTAGCAGCAGTAGTAGTGGTAGTGGTGGTAGTAGTAGTAGCAGCAGTAGTAGTAGTATTGGTAGTAGTAGCAGTAGCAGTAGTAGTAGCAGTAGCAATAGCAGTAGTAGTAGCAGTAGTAGTGGTAGTGGTAGTGGTAGTAGTGTGAGTACTGACACTGTGTCTCTGCTGGCCTTCAGCTCTGGTGTTGCAGCAGTGTTCAGAGTTCACCTTCCGCTGCAGGAACGGACGCTGCATCAGTAAACTGAACCCCGAGTGTGACGGTGAGCGGGACTGTGAGGACGGCTCTGATGAGGACGACTGCCGTACGTTGTTGCCCCCCCCCCCCCCACAGACACACACACACACACACACTGACATTTGTGTGATGTAGTAGTTATTTTCGTGTCTCCATGTTTGTATTTGTGTGTTTTTCAGAGTGCGGGACGAAGCCGTACCGGAGCTCTCGTATCGTTGGCGGTCAGGCGTCCCGGGAGGGCGAGTGGCCGTGGCAGGTCAGCCTCCACATCAGAGGCACCGGTCACGTGTGCGGAGCGTCGATGTTGAATAACCGCTGGATGCTGACCGCCGCTCACTGCGTCCAGGACAACGGACCAAACAAGTAGGAGCAGAACACATGTTGACAGGAAACCGGCTCTTTAAAAGCCTTTCATTATCGGTGATGAGTGCAAACTAATATATACACTGTACTGAACACAAAGCAGGTTGTTTTTTCTCTCTGTGGTCTTGATTTTCAAAATAAAAGTCCTACTCCTCTATGGAAACAGAGCCATCATGACTAGAAGTAGAGAGAACTAGAACATGTCTTCAGTGAGAACAACACAGTTATGATGATGATCAATCATTAAGAAGGTGTGTTGACGCAGGTACTCCCAGGCGGACCAATGGGAGGCCTTGCTGGGTCTGCATGTGCAGAGTCAGACCAACGAGTGGACGGTGAGGAGGAACGTGAAGCGGATCATCGCTCACCGCGACTACAACCCCTTCACCTACGACTACGACATCGCTGTGATGGAGCTGGCCGCCAACGTCACCCTCAACCAGAACATCTGGCCCATCTGTCTGCCCTCCGCCACCTACGACTTCCCGGCAGGCCGAGAGGCGTGGATCACAGGCTGGGGGGCCACCAGAGAGGGAGGTGAGTGGACACTTCCAACGCTCGCTCACAGGAAGTGATGCGCTTCCTGTTTTTTGAGTTTGAAATGACACAGAAGTCAAATGTTTTCATTGACAGGTGATCTTCTCGGAGTGCAGAGCTGAAACACGCCCACTTTTGATAAAAAAAGCCCCCTGTACATTTACAGGGGGCGACTGTAGCTAAGTGGAGAGCAGGGCCGTCCTTCAATCAGAGGGTCGGCGGTTCGATCCCCGGCTCCGGCTCCGCTAGTCGCATGTCGATGTGTCCTTGAGACACTTAACCCCAAACGTCTCCCGTAGCTGAGCCTACGGTGTGTGAATGTGATAGAATCTGAATTGTGAGTCGCTTTGGATGAAAGCATCTACTAAATGTCATGTAATGTAATGTATTAATACGGATGTTTTCAAAACCCAAGCAACTTCACAGGACAAAGACAAAAGGAAACAACCAGATTTAGTGATAATAAATCAATCTTGATTAAAAAAAATTGGCGCAAAAGTCTGCAAAAAAAGCTGTTCCTGTTTAAATCCAAACTTCCTGTTTCTTTGACCAATGACTGTTGATTTCTTCACTTATTCATCTGTTGCTCAGAGGATCTTTGTCTCATTGAACAGCGTTTTGTTCTCCATCTACTGAACTAAATAACATCTGTTAGTAAAGACACTTCCTACATTCAGACATACGGAGTAGGTTACTTAAAAGGGGTTACAAGTGGTTAGTTGTGATTCGCTTCCATTAGGATCTATTTTAAACTGTAGTTTTAGTCTAAAACATGTTTATATTTGATCATCAGGCCTGGCTGCGACCGTCCTGCAGAAGGCGGAGGTTCGGATCATCAACAGCACGGTGTGTAAGAGTCTGATGGACGACGAGGTCACCGACAGGATGCTGTGTGCCGGCGTCCTCAAAGGAGGCGTGGACGCCTGTCAGGTAACACCAATCACACAACAACAGGCATGAGATGGAAACACTCCGAGAGAAAGATCATGATAATCTGTACTCGCTCAAACCAAGCGTATGCCACATTCATGTCAGTGTTTAGACCAGGAGACGACCTCTGGTTCTGAAGAGTGAAGCCAGAGCGTCATGTGTTCATTTAGAGTCAAACAGACCATGAAGCAGGGTATGCTTTAGGGCGGGGCTACACAGTGATTGACAGGTCTCTACCATGGCATTTTCCGGTCCGAAAGTTGTCTGTGTTTTCGTTTTACAACCAAAAACCAAGATGGCCGACAGCTAAAAACCAAGATGGCGACGGCTATAAAGCAAGATGTCTTGTTCTTTCCCCAATCCACAGACACCGTGTGACATATCGAGACAATTACAGGCTGCAGCTTATGAGAGATCCTGCTCTTAATCGAACTGTTGACTGGACCATCAATGTGACACTTAGAGAGTAACTCTACACTAAAGTTAGTAGCTGACTTAGTAAATGAAATGTACACTTTATTACAATATATCTTCATTCTGGTCCCAGTTTATAGTTTTTATTTCAACAGAAGTTCCAGAATATCTGTCCTCTAAAGCTTCAACATGTCTGTGATGAACCCCGGGACCATCACTTCCCCCCCCCACTTTAATGTAAGAATACAGCAGCAGTCAGCAGTGGAGAGCAGGGTCGCTTCAATGTCGGCGTGTAGAAAGACACATCGGGTCTAAACTGGGGAGTTTAGTTGCTCTTTAAAACCTGCCTCTTAGGACTAAAACCAAACCTGTGCTGGGTCCCCTGCAGAGTTGAACCTGAAACTCTCCTCTCCGACTCTCTCAGGGCGACTCCGGCGGCCCGCTGTCCGTCACCGGCCCCAGTGGGCGGGTCTTCCTGGCCGGCGTGGTGAGCTGGGGCGACGGCTGCGCTCGCAGGAATAAACCCGGCGTCTACACCCGGATCACCAAATACCGCAGCTGGATCGAGGAGCAGACGGGAGTGTAGGGCTGAAGGAGTTCTATCGATGTTCACGGCAGAATCTGTGAATCAAACATTCATTTTAATTCTTTTTAAGTTTACAAATCATCTATAATTCAACAATGATAATTCATTAACATTTAAAACACATACAACTGCCAACTTGATGGATTATTGTAATGTAACGACCCTTTATTGGTGAATTAATACCATTTATTATCATGTATGAATTATTAACTTTTGCTGAAACTAGTGGCTCAACAGCCAGAGAGAGTTTTAAACAAAAAGTTGTTTTTATTAATAGCTTTAAAGCGTTTATTGAAGATTCAGAAAGCGTTAGTTAAAATATTTAAAGCCGATTTAACAGGAAGTGGAACCAACATAATGTATATAAAGTTTAGAAATAAGAAGTTTGATGTGATGATCTTTAGATGGTGATGTTGAGGTAACATGAATGTGTTCCATGGAGATCTTTAGAGAACATCCTTCAGGTTCACTTAATACTTAGAAACGTGTAAATGTAAAGTGTGATCAGCAGGGATATCCTCATGTACAAGTTTTCTGTGAAATACTTTGTAGCCGTAAATAGTTTGTAATTGAAACACTTGAAGACGTCTTTTAAATAATGAAAACATTCTCAGGGTGTAAAAGATGTTAAATATTAAATATTCTGAGTTCGACCTTCAGTGGAGTGAATGTTTGAACAGGTTCAGTTTGTGTTCTTGGGTTTAGAGAACATACTCAGAACAGTTGCTCATCAACAGACTCTGACTCACCGAGTTAAACCGGATCAACCGGTGAAGTTGAACCGCTGTCACAACAAAAGGTTCACTTCACTGAATCCATCAGCTGACTTGCTTCTTCAAACACATTTAGAGGTTCGTTGTGATTGAATTGAGAATTACTCCAATAGATTTAGAGTCTTATCAATAAGTAGCATGTTGTCATCTGAAATAATGATGATATTTAATTTCTCTATTGGTGCCAATAACCTACAAGCTTAGAACATCTTGGACGTGATCCAGCCAACAGTCAACAAGGTGTGATGTCGAGGATCAGTGAAAAGTCATCATGTCTGATCAACAGGTCCCAAGTTCCTTTGTGATCCAAACAGGGTTCCTCACTTCACCCAGAAAAGAACCTTTAAAAAATGAACCTCCAAAGACACTTTCAGGTCTTCTTCATGAAGGAGCTCCTCAGGGAACCGTCCTGGGTCCTCTCGGGATTCCCACAACACGAGCTAATGTGCCAGAGTTCATTTGTTTTTTACCACACCGTCACTATTTATTAGAATAACAGAGCCACAGCATATTTAAAGGAACCCTCAACGGTTCCTGAAAGCTCTGTTGCACCACAGGCTACTCTAGAATAAGTGCTTTACAGAACAAAACAAACGGAACAAAAACCTTTAGGGTTGCAAAAAGTCAAGATTGAAGTCATTTAAACCATTTTCTATGAATCGAATATTGGACTAAGGTGCCAATAATGAATTATTATTGTTGTGGATCAGTTTCAGAACTCAATCATGATTGCTCTAGAAGCCTTTTACTCGGCTACATGAGCATTCTAGTTGTTCCACTGATGTTAGAAGTTTGTCTTCTGTGTTTAAGGTTTGAGCAGAACGACCTCAAAGCTGCTGTTCTGTTACAGTTCTGGTTTTTGTATTCATGTTTTCACTCTTTTCTGCTGAATGTATTTATTTGTACAGTGTTTTCTCATTCTTCAGTCTTTCTAGTTGTATTGTTAGTTTGGGTTGCAGGATAATTAACCACTTTTAAAGATATAGCAACACGATTCAAAGGAAAACGCTTCTTTGTAGTATTTTTACATTTTGTTTGGGGATTTAAATTCATTTTAAGATGAAACACACAGACAGGTTTAGGTGAATGTACTGGACTCACTAATTTACAGAGTAGACAAAAACATTCAGTCATGATGATCATCTGTTCAGCTAGTGAAGAACATACAAGATCAGAAGATCAGACTGGAGAACAAGGCACGGCCTGTTGCAGAGATTGTGAGTTTTGATTTCAAACGGATAATTACAGATACATATGTTTTTCATAATTATTATAATTCACTGTTTGGAATAAAATGTTTGTTCTCCATGTGAGTCGTGTCAATCCAAAGAGTTTCTTCATGTGATGTGTTGTTTCTGTGTATATGCATTATGAGTTATTGTTGTAACTTTACTGCTGAAGCGAACATGTTTTTTAGCACCTCGACATCCGGTCTGTGATGTGTGACTCTAAACTGAGTGAACAAAACATCAGAGATGGTGAAATGCAGCAGCTTTCATCCGTAAACAGGAAATCTAGTTTTGGTTTCCTCTTCGTACGCTCAGAGGTTTCAAGCAGCTCTCAGCAGTTCTTACAAACTTTGCAGCAAAGATGAAGAACACCTTTCGAGGTTTTGATCTCAGAAAACTCGGCACCTTTCTCTCAATCGTTGTGATTTTTATTCATAATGATGTGCTTGACAAGGATCTGAAGTGTAATTGTGAAGATAAAGCTTTTGGCTGCAACTCCTACATGGCTATGCCATTTTTTATCTTACTTATTTTACAACTGTGGACGGAGAAGATACTGACTTGTCCACGTATCCGTAGAGAAAGTTGGGTTTTTTGGTGTCACACATCGCTAAAAAAGCTTGTGAAGGCAATTTCCATCAGTCTGCTGTGGGTCATATCAGTGTTAATCGATGGAGACTGGTACGTTTGCTATCGGGACAATAGAAAGTTAGCCTGCAAAAAAACAAAAAACATCACAGCTGAGGAACAGACGACCATCGCTGGACTGAAAATCCACTCCTGGGTGAGTTTGTTTCTTTTCTCACATCATGGGAGTGTTCGTCCATCAGTCTGTTACCTGCTCTCAGTATCTGTACACATTACACTTACACTTGTTTATAGTAATGTTATCTGTTAGTCTTACTCTACATTTTATTATGTTTCTACTTTTTGCACTGTGTTGATTGTTAAATGTTACGAGCGTTTATAGTCTTGTGTTGTTGAGAGCAATGAGCTGCATTATTGCAGCCACGGCTGTTTCTGGGAATCTATAACCGTCTTTGTTCCCTCTTTTTCAGGTTATCGGCATGGCTATACTCCTTGTTATCCTTGTACTGGCTGTCTTAATGTCATTTTGTGAAAGGGTGAAATGCTGCAATGACAAAGAAAATCTGTACCACAAACTTCTTTTGGACGAGGAGGAAAATGTTCTGACAGAGATTTTGACAACGAAAGCAAAAGAACAGTTGGATAAAGAACTCAGGAGGGCAATCTGGAAAGAAGAGTGGGGGAAAGAAGTGATTGAAGATCCAGATGCACCTCCTGGAGAAGCAAACACGGTAAAGAACCAACAACTCCTGTTGGCGCCATGTTGAGCTTTCATCCACACTGAAATATTTCTGATATCCGATGGATTGTCATGAAAGTTATTTTTCTAGCAACAATGTCAGCAGAAATAAACATCAAGCAGGATTCTTATTCAGACTCTGAAAAGTGAATCATATGTTTAACGACCGGACCAATGACAGGAGCAACAAGCAGGGAAAGAAAAGGTGCAACAACTAAACTTTGAAAACAAAAAACAGTTAATTGGTGGGCATTAAGAAAACAGACGGAAAAAAACTAAAAAGAGAGGATGGATGATGTAACTGATATCATTTCAATTCATAATTGAATAATTAAACGTCGAAAGGCAACAGGCCGACCGGTAACATCCAGGTCATTTTGAGCAGCTGGGGGAAGTGAAAGCTGGTCTGTAGCTGGTGTCAGTCAGGTTATGGGGAAAGGAGGGAAAGAAGTGGAGAGTCTCAACTCCAGCCAACATGAACCAGATCAACCTCACTGCTGCTCTGCTGTCTGACGGAGATCAGACCCTTCAGGTTCAACACCTGCTAGAAGGACTGAACGCAGACGAGTGGAGGCTGAGAGAGCATGAATTAACATGGTGTCATGGTCTCATGGTGTCATGGTCTCATGGTCTCATGGTGTCATGGTCTCATGGTGTCATGGTCTCATGGTCTCATGGTCTCATGGTGTCATGGTCTCATGGTGTCATGGTGCCATGGTCTCATGGTCTCATGGTGTCAAGGTGTCATGGTCTCATGGTGTCATGGTCTCATGGTGTCATGGTGTCAAGGTGTCATGGTGTCATGGTGTCATGGTGTCAAGGTGTCATGGTGTCATGGTGTCATGGTCTCATGGTGTCAAGGTGTCATGGTCTCATGGTGTCATGGTGTCAAGGTGTCATGGTCTCATGGTGTCATGGTCTCATGGTGTCATGGTGTCATGGTCTCATGGTGTCATGGTCTCATGGTCTCACGGTGTCACGGTGTCACGGTGTCACGGTCTCATGGTGTCATGGTCTCATGGTGTCAAGGTGTCATGGTCTCATGGTGTCATGGTGTCAAGGTGTCATGGTCTCATGGTGTCATGGTCTCATGGTGTCACGGTGTCACGGTGTCACGGTGTCACGGTCTCACGGTGTCACGGTTT
The DNA here is from genome assembly GCA_032191485.1 of Leptoclinus maculatus. NCBI lineage: Eukaryota > Metazoa > Chordata > Actinopteri > Perciformes > Stichaeidae > Leptoclinus > Leptoclinus maculatus. The sequence goes on along the minus strand of JAVDOI010000036.1, from coordinate 1,520,967 downwards.
CACGGTGTCATGGTCTCATGGTGTCATGGTCTCATGGTGCCATGGTCTCATGGTCTCATGGTGCCATGGTGTCATGGTGTCATGGTGCCATGGTCTCATGGTCTCATGGTGCCATGGTGTCATGGTGTCATGGTGCCATGGTCTCATGGTGCCATGGTGTCATGGTGTCATGGTGTCATGGTCTCATGGTGTCATGGTTTCATGGTGTCATGGTCTCATGGTGCCATGGTGTCATGGTGCCATGGTGTCATGGTCTCATGGTGCCATGGTGCCATGGTGTCATGGTGTCATGGTGCCATGGTCTCATGGTCTCATGGTGCCATGGTGTCATGGTGTCATGGTCTCATGGTGCCATGGTGTCATGGTCTCATGGTGTCATGGTGTCATGGTGCCATGGTCTCATGGTCTCATGGTGCCATGGTGTCATGGTGTCATGGTGCCATGGTGTCATGGTGTCATGGTCTCATGGTGTCATGGTCTCATGGTGTCATGGTGTCATGGTCTCATGGTGTCATGGTGTCATGGTCTCATGGTCTCATGGTCACATGGTGTCATGGTCTCATGGTGTCATGGTCTCATGGTGTCATGGTCTCATGGTCTCATGGTGTCATGGTGTCATGGTCACATGGTCACATGGTGTCATGGTCTCATGGTGTCATGGTCTCATGGTGTCATGGTGTCATGGTGTCATGGTCTCATGGTGTCATGGTCTCATGGTGTCATGGTGTCATGGTCTCATGGTGTCATGGTGTCATGGTGTCATGGTCTCATGGTCTCATGGTGTCATGGTGTCATGGTCTCATGGTGTCATGGTCTCATGGTGTCATGGTCTCATGGTGTCATGGTCTCATGGTGTCATGGTCTCATATAGAGAATGTTCAGGTGTCTGATCACCTTTTTGGCCATATTTGTTCTCCTATTGTGTGTCCTCTGTCTCTTGGTGTATTTTGTTATAATATCACTATTATTATTATTATTATTATTATATTATTACTCTGTTTTCATGTAACAACATTTCACTTTCACTTTAAATTGTGTTTTCTCTCAACAGGTGGATCCTCTTCTGGATCAGGAACCAGGTCCATCAGGCGTGGATGTACATGTTAATACAACATCCTGCTGAGACTTTTGATACTTTTGATCATCATTATGTTAATCATCAGACATGGATTTTCCTATTTGTAATGACAGTAGAAACATTATTTTGTTAACATGATTTATATGTTCTGTATTGGACAGCTTTCTGCTCCCAGCACTCTGCTCAACTTAATCATGTGCTGTAATAACGTTTTAGATTTTCATCAATTAGCTTTTGCTTTCACAGCTAATA
>JAVDOI010000036.1:1512137-1517137 GCA_032191485.1 Leptoclinus maculatus | reverse complement strand
CCCCCCCCTTGAGGTGCATTAAAAGTAATAAATTATACAAATCGTCAATATTTGTGTTTTTTAAATATGGAATGCACCCAGTAATTTGTGTAATGGCCGATTTTCCATCCCCCTCTTTAGGGCCAGGCTCGGCCAGTCCTTCCTGCTGCATTGTCCTTTGATGTGGTCGTCTCTGCTGCACCTCTCTGCTCCATGCCTGACTCAGAGGTCCCTATATCTGACCCTTTAAGACTTATTCTCTACAGTGTTTAATACCTACAGTGACTATGCTTTTATGGCTTAATACATTCTATGTGTCAATATACTGTAACATATAATATCCTCTATCAGTAAACATAGAATACATTCCATAAATAACTATATTGTGAATCTTTAACCTATTTTGTGATCCTTTAACATATTGTGACATTCTTATTATTGTGACACTACTATTCATCACTAGAGGTGCTAATAATCATACTAATGCTATTTTTAATACTTAAATTCTTCACACCTGCGAACGTGTTCGTTGAGTTGTAGATCCACTCGAGTCTCTCCAAAAGTGTTCAAAAGCACCGTAGCTTGTGTCCTGCCGTGCTATGGCGTCCTCAGGTTAGCGTAGCGTAGCTCCAAACACCAGGAGCTCAGTTAACATGAAACACATTCAGCCATAAAATGTGCAACGCTTCTCCGACGCTGTCAGCCAGAAATACCGTTCATACAAATCATTTACCTGCTGAGTCAGCGCTGCCAGCTGTGGTTCACTGACCATTTCTTACGATGTCCAGCTTTTCCTGAAATGTCCTTTCTTGAGAAAGGCGTTATCAGTAACTCCGCCACTAAATCCGTTTCTCTTCAGTCGTTGAGTGTTCAAAAAACAAAGCTAGGTAAAAAATAAACTACACCAAGCAAAACCCTACAAATGTTATAATTTCTTCCATATCTTTCAATTTGAACTCTCACTACTCAGACTAAGCTCTGCTGGCTAGTTAAGTTTCGGTTCACTTTAGTCACGTGCTCGCCCACTGACCAATCACAGCACACTCTGCACCTCTCGGCAGAGCTGCACCTGGACTCTGAGCTGCACTAATGCTGACGTAGCTGTAGGCCAGCTAGCAGGCTCTGACACTCAAAGAATACGCCCAACATGTCAAACTAAAGATCTGATTGGTTGAACACTATGACAATCAACAATATCGTCCCCATTCACTTAAACTGCACATGGATTCACTTGTGAGTCTGCAGGCCTCGGGCCTCTCTTCTACCTAGAGACACAGAGGTGACATCTGATTGGATAAAAGCTCTACTTAAAACAAGCTGCACTGGAAGCAGAGCAACTGAGGAAGACAGTAGCTGTGCAATGAGAAAATAAGATAATGGGAACAACATTTTTATAAATTATAATACATGTAGTGTATTTAAGAAACATTATTAAATTATAAAATAGATAAACATAAATATTCCTGTATTGTGCAGCCGGATGGAGATCAGTCAGACAGAGTTGGTGAAAGACTTACTCTACAACCATCAGAGGTCTGAGGACTCTGCTGTCACCTCTGATCGATGGGACTGAAGTTACATCTGTGACGTGGAAACCTCAGAAATGACACATTAATGACCTAAACATAGACAAAATGGAGCGGACTGTTGACAGACATGTGGTCACTAGAGGTCGCTGCTGCATCACGTTTTGTCCTGCAGAGACTCCACGTGTCTTATTCCTGGATTTACTCGTTACGTTACAGATTAAAAGTCCTGAGAATATGAGATATGACTCTCGTCAGATTAGATTTGATGTTAGAAAATACCACAATTTATGAGTAATTATTGAATAATAAAATGTTTTTTCCAGACACAGAGCCGACACGAGGACATCAACCAGCTGAGGCTCTTTAATCTGTTTCTCTGCAGAAATGAACTTTCATGTTTTATATTTTCTGTATGAAACCTTTAACTCTTGCCGATCATGAATGATTTCGTCTTTTTACTTCTTATCTGAAGTTAAAGGAAGATGTTTATAAAAGAGGAAGAGTTAAGTTTCAGATTCATCGTTTTAGTTTCACTGCATTTATTCAGATGAAACACAAAGTTATTGTTAAGGACAACGTTCATATTTGAGAAACTGAAACAAAAAATCTTTCATATGAGCTTTAAAAAAGTGATTAAATTGATCAGTCAATTATCTAAATTGTTGATTAATTTTCTTTCAATTGACGAAATAAAAACTTGTTTCAGTTCTTCTTTTAGTGAAAATGTAACAAACATCCACATCAGCTGCAGCCATCTTGGTAGTTTGGTAAGGTCCCGTACGGAGGGGGTCCCGTACGGCGGGGGTCCCGTACGGCGGGTTCACACCAGACTCACATCTGACTAAGAGTTTCAGAATCTCAGAATTCTCACCAGAGTTTCAGAATCTCACGTGAACTGAAGATCATGTCCTAAAAAGTTCACTCGTCACTTAATATAAAGTCTGGAGATATTTGTCTTCCTGTTCCGACTCTATAGATCTAGTTCAAACTAGTTGAAATTAACTTTATAGGATTAAAGATATAGAATGTACTGTATATAAAAGACGGTACTAACAAAGTGTGGACCATAGATAATGTGTCAATATATATGTACATATTTAATATATATATAAAGACATATTGCAGGCTTTTTCTCATCCAGAGCTCGTAGCTATACCTACGAAAGATAATGCGCATCAATTAGATTTTGTATGTTCTCCCCCAGGAAGGATAAAGACCATAAACACAGGGCTGGTGGGTCAAACAAAGCTGATCTTTCATGCTGGAGGCCGCTGTTCATGTCGCTTACTTCAGTAACGGAATCTGTATTTATTTTAACCCAAACCATCTTTTTCTAAACTTAACTTCATAGTAAGACGGAACTTTATTTTGAAAAGATTGTTTATGTAACGAGCAGAACACGTGATGCTGGACTTTTGTAGGAAAACACACGAAAAAAGAGGCGTAACTTCCAAAACGTGAGACATTACAGGTTCATGTTGTATTGTCTGTCTCTTCTTCACTCGTTCATCACTTCCTTTAATCTTCCTGTACGCTCACATCCATCAGCCGCTCTTCTTCTTCTCTTTCATTTCTCGTCACTTCATGTCCCAACATATCCCACCGCGTCGTCACCGTGTCCCAAAGTGTCTCCACCGTGTCTCCACCGTGTCCCACCGTGTCTCCACCGTGTCTCAACATATCCCACCGCATCGTCACCGTGTCCCAAAGTGTCTCCACCGCGTCTCCACCGTGTCCCACCGTGTCTCCACCGTGTCCCACCGTGTCTCCACCGTGTCTCAACATATCCCACCGCGTCGTCACCGTGTCCCACCGTGTCCCACCGTGTCTCCACCATGTCTCAACATATCCCACCGTGTCTTCACCGTGTCCCACCGTGTTCCAACATATCCCACCGCGTCGTCACCGTGTCTCCACCGTGTCTCCACCATGTGCCAACATATCCCACCGTGTCTCCACCGTGTCCCACCATGTCTCCACCGTGTCCCACCGTGTTCCAACGTATCCCACCGTGTCGAACTGTGTCCCACCGTGTCTCCACCGTGTCTCCACCGTGTCCCACCGTGTCTCCAACATATCCCACCGCGTCGTCACCGTGTCTCCACCGTGTTCCAACATATCCCACCGTGTCTCCACCGTGTCCCACCATGTCTCCACCGTGTCCCACCGTGTTCCAACGTATCCCACCGTGTCGAACTGTGTCCCACCGTGTCTCCACCGTGTCTCCACCGTGTCTCCACCGTGTCTCCACCGTGTCTCCACCGTGTCCACCGTGTCTTCACCGTGTCTCCACCGTGTCCCACCGTGTCTCCAACATATCCCACCGCGTCGTCACCGTGTCTCCACCGTGTCTCCACCGTGTTCCAACATATCCCACCGTGTCCCACCGTGTCTCCAACATATCCCACCGCGTCGTCACCGTGTCTCCACCGTGTTCCAACATATCCCACCGTGTCCCACCGTGTCTCCAACGTGTCCCACCGTGTCTCCAACATATCCCACCGCGTCGTCACCGTGTCTCCACCGTGTTCCAACATATCCCACCGTGTCCCACCGTGTCTCCACCGTGTCCCACCGTGTCCCACCGTGTCTCCACCATGTCTCCACCGTGTCTCCACCGTGTCCCACCGTGTCCCACCGTGTTCCAGCGTATCCCACCGTGTCGAACCGTGTCTCCACCGTGTCCCACCGTGTCCCACCGTGTCTCCACCATGTCTCCACCATGTCTCCACCGTGTCTCCACCGTGTCCCACCGTGTCCCACCGTGTTCCAGCGTATCCCACCGTGTCGAACCGTGTCCCACCGTCTCCCACCGTGTCTCCACCGTGTCCCACCGTGTCTCCACCGTGTCTCCACCGTGTCCCACCGTGTTTTCACCGTGTCCCACCGTGTCCACCGTGTCCACCGTGTCCCACCGTGTCCCACCGTGTCTCAACCGTGTCCCACCGTGTCTCCACCGTGTCTCCACCGTGTCGAACCGTGTCCCCACCGTGTCTCCACCGTGTCCCACCGTGTCTCCACCGTGTCGAACCGTGTCCCACCGTGTCGAACCGTGTCCCACCATGTCCACCGTGTCTCCACCGTGTCCCACCATGTCCCCACCGTGTCTCCACCGTGTCGAACCGTGTCCCACCGTGTCCCACCGTGTCCCCACCGTGTCTCCACCGTGTCCCACCGTGTCTCCACCGTGTCGAACCGTGTCCCACCGTGTCGAACCGTGTCCCACCATGTCCACCGTGTCTCCACCGTGTCCCACCGTGTCTCCACCGTGTCTCCACCGTGTCGAACCGTGTCCCACCGTGTCCCCACCGTGTCTCCACCGTGTCCCACCGTGTCTCCACCGTGTCGAACCGTGTCCCACCATGTCCACCGTGTCTCCACCGTGTCCCACCATGTCCCCACCGTGTCCCACCATGTCCCCACCGTGTCCCACCATGTCCCCACCGTGTCTCCACCGTGTCCCACCATGTCCCCACCGTGTTCCAAAGTGTC
>JAVDOI010000036.1:1487137-1502137 GCA_032191485.1 Leptoclinus maculatus | reverse complement strand
GTGAGAGAGGAAGTGACACGTCCATGACTACCCCCCCCCCCCCAAACCCCCGCCCACGCATCCCTCACACTCTGCAGTGTGTGTGTGTGTGTGTGTGTGTGTGTGTTGTACAGCAGACACCTGCTGCTCCTCCTGATGTATAACGTCTACAATTTATTTAATTAAACACGTATGAATTTATTTACATGTATAAATAATAAATATGTTTAAATACTTTCACATCTGTGACTTGCTGATTGGACGCTCGGCGGTTGTTATGGATGAGCAGATCGTTGACTTCCTGTCTAATGAGGTCAAGGATGTGGTCTGCTTTCAAAAGAAAAGGGGACATGTTGAAAAAGTTCATGTTATTTTCTGCTTCATTGATTTCAACCTCATAACGAGTCAGGATGAGATCAGCTAACAACAACATGAACGTTATTAGTCATTTATGCAGTTTTATTGATGTAGAATTTAGGCTGTATCTGTTTAGTCACTGCTGCTAAGCCTGCTGGGAAGTTACTCTTAATTATGTTAATGCTGGTTTGTTTTTGTAGCAGTTCTTGATGTATTAAATGTTAGGAGAAACAATAAACAATGTTTGTGTCATCATTTCACCACTGCTCAGTTATTGGTCTGAGAGTTAAGGCCTTCACACACTGGGGGAGTTTTTCTTATTAATTCACATTTCAATACATTTTATAAAAGTGTTGGTTTTGTCATGATTACTTTCACACAGAAAGCAAATATTAAGCCCTAAACTGTTACTATCTATTAAAATAGCTTCCAGTAGCTTAGACAGACAGACGCCAGATGCATCTGGGTCAATATGATCCTAGGAGTTGGTGCTCTGCCTTGGTTGGTTGTGTGGTTGTTTGGTTAATTGATTGGTTGATGTTGGTTGGTTGGTTGGTTGGATGGTTGGTTGGAGTTGTTTTTTTGGTTGGTTGGTCGGTTATTTCATTGGTTCATGTTGTTTTTTTGGTTGGTTGGTTGGTTGATTGGTTGGTTGGTTGGTTGGTGTTGGCTGATCGGTGTTGGTTGGTTGGTTTGCTGGTTGTTTGGTTAGTTGGTTGGTCGGTTATTTCATTGGTTCATGTTGGTTGGTTGGTTGGTGTTGGCTGATCGGTGTTGGTTGTTTGGTTTGCTGGATGTTTGGTTGTTTGATTCATTTGTTGTTTGGTTGTTTGTTTGATTGATTGGTTGGATGGTTGATGTTGGTTGGTTGGTGGATTAGTTTGTTGAATGGTTGGTTGAGTTGTTGGTTGGTTTGCTTGATTGCTTGATTGCTTGATCAGCTGAAGGTCTGACCTGGTCTCTCCTCTACAGGGTTACGGAGGAGCTCCCAGGGCCTTCATCGCCACCCAGGGCCCGATGGTGCACACTGTGGGGGACTTCTGGGACATGGTGTGGCAGGAGAGGAGCAGCATCATCGTCATGGTGACAAGACTGAAGGAGAACAACGAGGTGAGGAGACACGACTCCTCCTCTGCTTCCTCCGTTCTTCCTCTTCTTCACTAATACTGAAAGTGTGTTATTCCAGAAATGTGAGCTGTACTGGCCACAGCCGAGGAAGAGGAGGAGGAGGGTGAAGGAGGAGGACGACGAAGAGGAGGAGGAGCAGAGGGAGGAAGAGGAGGAGGAAAGAGAGATGGGACGATTCGGCAGATTCCTCCTCAGAGTCAGAGACAGCCGAGAGAAAGACGGGTTCACCGTCACCGACATGGAGATCCAGGTATTTACTCAAGTACTGTACTTCAGTATTTATGTTACCTTGTTCTTCTCTTCCACTACATCTCAGAGGTACATGTTGTACTTTATACTGTACTACATCTCAGAGGTACATGTTGTACTTTATACTGTACTACATCTCAGAGGTACATGTTGTACTTTATACTGTACTACATCTCAGAGGTACATGTTGTACTTTATACTGTACTACATCTCAGAGGTACATGTTGTACTTTATACTGTACTACATCTCAGAGGTACATGTTGTACTTTATACTGTACTACATCTCAGAGGTACATGTTGTACTTTATACTGTACTACATCTCAGAGGTACATGTTGTACTTTTACTGTACTACATCTCAGAGGTACATGTTGTACTTTATACTGTACTACATCTCAGAGGTACATGTTGTACTTTTTACTGTACTACATCTCAGAGGTACATGTTGTACTTTATACTGTACTACATCTCAGAGGTACATGTTGTACTTTTACTGTACTACATCTCAGAGGTACATGTTGTACTTTATACTGTACTACATCTCAGAGGTATATGTTGTACTTTTTACTGTACTACATCTCAGAGGTACATGTTGTACTTTATACTGTACTACATCTCAGAGGTACATGTTGTACTTTTACTGTACTACATCTCAGAGGTACATATTGTACTTTTACTGTACTACATCTTAGAGGTACATATTGTACTTTTACTGTACTACATCTTAGAGGTACATATTGTACTTTATACTTTAACTTACTACTAACTACTTAGTTAGGTTCAGACAACAAAACTACTTAGCCATTATTTTGACAATGAAAGTTGACGTGTGTGTGTGTGTGTGTATGTGTGTGTGTGTGTGTGTGTGTGTGTGTGTGTATGTGTGTGTGTGTGTGTGTGTGTGTGTGTGTGTGTGTGTGTGTGTGTGTGTGTGTGTGTGTGTGTGTGTATGTGTGTGTGTGTGTGTGTGTGTATGTGTATGTGTATGTGTGTGTGTGTGTGTGTGTGTGTGTGTGTGTGTGTGTGTGTGTGTGTGTGTGTGTGTGTGTGTGTGTGTGTGTGTGTGTGTGCAGCTGTGCTCGGAGCGTCGTCCTGTCAGACACTACTGGTTCACCTCTTGGCCTGACCACCACATCCCACAATGCACCGCTCCTCTGCTGAGACTGGTGGAGGAGGTGGAGACGTACAGAAAGTCCCTCCTCCCGACTGGCTCTCAGCCAATCACAGGCCCCGTCCTCGGTCCCGGACCAATCGTCGTCCACTGCAGGTTGGTTCCTTATCAATCAGTTATTATTCAGAGCGGATGTCAGAAAAACTCAGAGTTCATGTTCAATGTTCACATCTGCAGAGTGTTTAAGGCCTTATGAAATGTTAAAGAACACGTCATACGACTCCTCCAGTGGTCCTGATGGAGGTCCTGGACTCTGTGATGTCTCTCACCATCAGTGGAGTAGCAGGAAGGAAAGGAAAGGAGGAAAGGAAAGGAGGAAAGTCACAAAAACTGAAAAGTGTTTGAAATCATTATTTTAGTTTATTATTTTGGGCTATATTTGACCCGCGTCTGAAAGATTATAATAAAAAGGCAAAAAACACAAATGTTTTCTGAAAAATATATTTTAAAAATCTGTTTTTAAAATGAAAAGAGCTGTAAAATGTTTAAACACAAAGAGGATGTTATGTGCAAAATGTTGAACAGGGAAGGTGCAAATATTCACAGTATGAAGAATTATGTTTGAAAAATAATACGTTACAACGTGTAGACGTGCAGACTTTACATCAGTGGCCTGCTCACCTCGGGGCCCTGGAGGTCCTGGAGGTCCTGGTGGTCCTGGTGGTCCTGGTGGTCCTGGTGGTCCTGGTGGTCCTGGAGGTCCTGGTGATCCTGGTGGTCCTGGTGGTCCTGGTGATCCTGGTGGTCCTGGTGGTCCTGGTGATCCTGGTGGTCCTGGAGGTCCTGGTGATCCTGGTGGTCCTGGTGGTCCTGGTGATCCTGGTGGTCCTGGTGATCCTGGTGGTCCTGGTGGTCCTGGTGGTCCTGGAGGTCCTGGAGGTCCTGGTGATCCTGGTTTTATATCTCTCAAGCTGACGTTCAGGTCCCGTGTCTCTGTCCTCTCAGTGCAGGTATCGGGAGGACGGGCTGTTTCATCGTCAGCAGTATCGGCTGTCAGCAGCTCAGAGACGGCGGAGAGGTCGACATCCTGGAGACGGTTTGTCAGCTCCGACTGGACAGGTGAGACTCACCTGTCTCTGGTATCAGCCTCTCTGTCTGTCTGTGGTGTAACTTTCGGTTTTCTGTCCTAGAGGGGGGATGATCCAGACCACAGAGCAGTACCAGTTCCTCTACTCTACACTGGCCCAGTACAGCTCCCAGTTACAACACAGCCAGGTACACACACACACACACACACACACACACACACACACACACACACACACACACACACACACACACACACACACACACACACACAGCCAGTGAACAGGAAGTGACCACATCTGGACTGAGGAGGAGTGACGTAGAGACGCCGTATACGTCTCTAGTAGAGACCTGTCAATCACTGTGTAGCCCCGCCCCTAAAGCATCCCCTGCTTTATGGTCTGTTTGACTCTAAATGGACCATAATGTACTAAATGAACATCATGCTGTATTGAAGAAGACTTGAAACTAGAGATTGAGACCATAAACTCATGTTTACAATGTTTACTGAGGTAATAAATCAAGAGAGAAGTAGACTCATTTTCTCATAGACTTCTATAGAACCAGAGGAGTCGCCCCCTGGTGGACACTAGAGAGAATGCAGCTTTAACACATGACCACGACCTTTCTCTGAACCGCAGAGGTCCAGTGTCCTAAACTCCACCAAACGTCTGGTGGTTTAGATGAGAGGACTTTGTCTGTTTTTCCTCTTAACCAGGAGAAGAACCAGAACCCAGAGGACCAAGTTAGCATCCAGCTACAGAACCTCCAGCTGGACGGCACACAGAATGTGAACCTGCAGAACCAAGGAGAGCAGGTCCACACCTAAAGAGATCCAGCGGACCTCAGAACCAGCAGAAGACCAATAAACGTGTCATTAACAGAACCAGAGTCATGGAAACAGGAAGTAAAAGCACCTCCTGCACCTTCAGAGTGTCAGGATCACATAGAACTGGATTATTTTGGTCCAGTTCAGAGCAAAGAGACCCTGGAGAACCCAGAACTGAACCAAGCACAAAAAAACACAAAACAGAAAATGTTGAGTAAAATAAAATGAAACAGGAATTTTCTTTGACAGAAATTGAAGATTAAAGAAATGATTTCAGTAGAGTTGAACCCAGAGGCCTAACTCTGACCCACCATGACGGTACCTTGGTTTCGGACTCTTTAAGGTATCAGTTAGTCTCCAGTCTAACCTGAAGCTACATCTACTACTAGTCATTGATATGAACACTGATGGAGCAGAGGACCAATGCTGCTAACATGGTTTCCCCATAGAAATAGAATACAAGTAGAACTAGTGCAAAATAAAATGGCGGTTGTTGCTTTATCAGTGGGCCATGAAGTGTCTCGATAAGAAGAGAGGGGACACAGCTCTGGAGACGGACGGCTGGCTAGTTAGCTAGCTAACGTTAGCGTGTCCTTCTCCAGAGTGAAGCTGCTGTTTGTCTCATGTTCTGTAACCCGTGTAGCATTACAGCATGGTGGAATTAGAAAACTAGCTAACTAGCCAGCTGTCCGCTAGTTAGCGATCTAGCTTGCTAATTCCACCATGCTGTAATGCTACACGGGTTACAGAAACTGAGCCGAACAAAGTTGTCACTCGTCTGTTGAGAGCGTTGTTCTTTCTTCCGCTGTGAGAAGAGTGTAGATGAAGCATTAAGTTGTTGAGTTTTATTAATTTACTCGACTCTCTACGCTTCGTAACGTTACTACTCAGTGAGTCTGAAACTTAACCGTCAATCTGTTTTGTGTTTGCAGTTCATGTTACACCATCTGTAGTGACTTCATTGTAAACACATATAATATGCTATGATATGCTACATTCAGTGAAGTAGTATAACAAGAGAGAACGACCTTCACCCAGGAGACCGGTGTTCATGTCCCAAAGTGGTTTTGACTTATTGTGAAGTTCCGTTAGTGATGTTTGTGACGTTTACTTCTCTAAACTTAACTTTGTCCGTTTCACATTAAAGACAGAAATGTGTCACCGTGACACGCTGAATGTCCTTAAAATGTCGTATTTATAGAGATCAGGTTTGAATAGTTTCTCAGTTGACAATAATTAAGAAACATGCACAGTGTAAACAAGAAATAAAATATTAAAAGTATTAAAACTGGATTTTGACATAAGGCAAGGCAAGGCAAGGCAAGTTTATTTGTATAGCACATTTCAACGACAAGGTAATTCAAAGTGCTTCACATAAAACCATTAAAAGCATCAAAACATAAGGCATAAGAAAAGGAGATTTAAAAACAATTAAGAACATTCATTGAACATTAAAAACAGTCATTAAAACATTAAAAAGCAGTGTAAGAAATAAAATACAGTAGTAAAATGCAGAAATGCAGCTGATTGATTAATATCCTTGAATCTGGTTCAATTAAAGGCAGCAGCAAACAGAAAAGTCTTCAATCTTGATTTAAAGGAGCTGAGGGTCTCAGCAGACCTGCAGCTTTCTGGGACTTTGTTCCAGATATTTGGAAGATATTAAGGTCCCTTTATCGTGTTTTATTGTGTTTTATCGTGTTTTATTGTGTTTTATTGTGTTTTAGTATAAAAGATATTTGAAAGAAATGATTCAGACCATGTGAAGAATCATCTGAGCTTTAATTAGACGAGGGAATGTGTTTGTAGCTCTGACTAATGATTGTTTATATTATTGACGACTGAAGATAAGTTTCTCCATTAATCAACTCAATATATAAAGTAAATATCATGTTATATAATCCTATGAATATTTATATGAAATTAAAACACATTTCTTTAATTGACACATTGAAATGTTTCGTCTGATCAACAACCCAAAACACCAAATATTCAGTTTTTGACCACTTAAGAAAAAAGGAGAAGCTGAAGCTCGATAATCTATAATCATGATAGCTGGCAATGGATTCTGATTCGTTGATTCTTTGATTCATTGACTTAAAGCTGCTGTTTAAGGCTGACTGACTGTCAGGAGATATAATTGTGTGTTTGAGTCTCGCTTTAAAAGAAAAGTTAACTTCTCACCACATCTCCTGTGTGTGTGTGTGTGTGTGTGTGTGTGTGTGTGTGTGTGTGTGTGTGTGTATAGGTGTGTGTGTGTGTGTGTGTGTGTGTGTGTGTGTGTGTGTGTGTGTGTGTGTGTGTGTGTGTGTGTGCGTGTATAGGTGTGTGTGTGTGTGTGTGTGTGTGTGCGTGCGTGTGTGTATAGGTGTGTGTGTGTGTGTGTGTGTGTGTGTGTGTGTGTGTGTGTGTGTGTGTGTATAGGTGTGTGTGTGTGTGTGTGTGTGTGTGTGCGTGTGTGTGTGTGTGTGTGTGTGTGTGTGTGTGTGTGTATAGGTGTGTGTGTGTGTGTGTGTGTGTGTGTGTGTGCGTGTGTGTGTGTGTGTGTGTGTGTGCGTGTATAGGTGTGTGTGTGTGTGTGTGTGTGTGTGCGTGCGTGTGTGTATAGGTGTGTGTGTGTGTGTGTGTGTGTGTGTGTGTGTGTGTGTGTGTGTGTATAGGTGTGTGTGTGTGTGTGTGTGTGTGTGTGTGTGTGTGTGTGTGTGTGTATAGGTGTGTGTGTGTGTGTGTGTGTGTGTGTGCGTGTGTGCGTGCGTGTGTGCGTGTGTGTGTGTGTTGAACCTGGTGAGAATTAAAGAAGTTTTAACTGTTTTTATGAATAAACCTGCTGAATGTTTCTTCTTTCATTACTACGTGTTTACATCATCTGCTGTACATTAATAGTAACTGATGACACAACAGGAAATAAAGAACATTGTATTTCACAGTTAAAGGAGCCACAAGAGGACAGAACGTAGCTTTACTATGAACGTTATCGTAGACACACTCATAAAAGCATGTAATACAAACACAGTACATCATGTCATACCACGTGTTCCTGCAGTAACTACTTCTGGTTTATTACATTAATGCTGCATTAATCCAACATTACATGTTTTCCTGGTGACTCCACTAAAGACCAGCTCCGTGTTAACACCAGGGGGCGGTGTCCCCCCCCCCCCCCCCCCCCCACAGCAGGGTCCGCTTCTGTCTGCTCCTCTCTCCTTCCTCCTCTCCTCCTCTTCCTCTATCAACCCCACCCAAACAGGAAGTAGAGCCGACAACCTGCTCACCTTAAACACCAGATTCACCTCAGTGTGTCAGACTGGAGTGAGAGGCAGTGGAAACGAAAGCAAGTCCAGAAACATGAATATAGAAGAGACACTTTAGAAATATGAAATAAAATACATTGTGTGTTTTAACATGAAGGAGCTGTACAGTTCTGTGCAGGAACGCGCAGAACATTGACCAGAGAACGTGCAAAAGTTTACACTCAAATCAAATATTATATATAACCCAGAAAGAAGAAAACTTAACTTTACATCAGATTCCTCTTAAAAGTGTTCCTCAGACATTCTGGAGTTCATCCAATTATATTCATTACAGATTGTCTTTTGGGTGTTAACTTTTAAGACGGAAAATGAAGTAAAAGTAACTTATAATAAACATTACATTTTCTTCCTATGACATCCACAGACTAAATGAGTGATTTGGAGCATGTGTTGGTAACATGTCCGTCAACCTTTATTTGACTAACTGTGTTTATTATTCTTTATTATTCTTTATTAATTGCTCTCATGAACAATTATTCAGACATACTGCACCTCTATTTGCACTATTATCCCAAATCCGTTGTCATTGTTGTTCATATATATTTATGTTCATATATATTCTTCGACATATCTTTATATTGTACATAGTAGTTAAATGTTTGTGTTTATTTGTATATCCATTGTGTACGTTGAGAGCAATGTAACTAGCATTACGTTAGTAATATACATAGTTATTAAGTTAGTAGCGACTAACTCTGTGTTTTATTTTGAAGGTCTGTACCGGATGTGTCGGAGCTGTATAATATCTAACTTGACGGAAGCTGGTATGAAAAGGCGTCGCTAGTAAACATCACAGACAGAATAAAACACAAACCGCGGACATTACGGCCAGAAAACACCGACTTATTAACTGTTTTCTTTGTCGTCCGTTAAGCTGTAACCGTCACCGTGATTGTCATAGCGGCTGTCAGCGTCCACCAAAAAAAAACACGGGGCGTTAGCCAGCTAGCTAGCTTAGCATAGCCACCTAATAGCCGTTAGCAGGAGCCTGCAAGCTAGCGTTAGCATCCGACGACAAAACAACAACAACAACAAAGAGATGATAGCGCTCATCAACAAACTGCTGGACTGGTTCAAGGCGCTGTTCTGGAAGGAGGAGATGGAGCTCACTCTGGTGGGGCTGCAGTACTCCGGGAAGACCACCTTCGTCAACGTGATAGCGGTGAGCGGACCGGCTAGCTAGCTAGCACACACACACACACACACACACGGGAGCTAAAGCTAGCAAACGACACAGCTGTCAGTTAGCATCTGGATGCGTCCATTGTTGTCCTCGCGGCGGTGAGGTCAGCTAGTTGTCGGTGTTAAGAGTCAATAATGTAATAAAGTCACATCCGCGTTAGCTAGCTGCGTTCATCACGTGTCATTAGATTATGTTACTGTTTAAATGTAACGCTTCTGCACCGGATGTAACGTGTTAACATGAGCACAGCTGCTGTCAGGTAGGTTAGTAGATGGGTGAGTAGGTAGGTAGATGGGTGGGTAGGTTCGTAGGTAGGTAGATGGATGAGTAGGTAGATGGATGAGTAGGTAGGTAGGTAGGTGGATGGATGGATGAGTAGGTAGGTAGGTAGATGGATGGATGGGTAGGTAGGTAGATGGATAGGTAGGTAGATGGATAGGTAGGTAGATGGATGAGTAGGTAGGTAGGTAGGTAGATGGATGGATGGATGAGTAGGTAGGTAGATGGATGAGTAGGTAGGTGGATGGATGAATGGATGAGTAGGTAGGTAGATGGATGAGTAGGTAGGTAGGTAGATTGATGGATGGGTAGGTAGGTAGGTAGATGGATGAGTAGGTAGGTAGATGGATGAGTAGGTAGGTAGGTAAATGGATGGATGGGTAGGTATATGGGTAGGTAGGTAGATGGATAGGTAGGTAGATGGATGAGTAGGTATGTAGGTAGGTAGATGGATGGGTAGGTAGGTAGATGGATGGGTAGGTAGGTAGATGGATGGGTAGGTAGGTAGGTAGGTAGATGGATGGATGGATGGGTGGGTAGGTAGGTAGGTAGATGGATGAGTAGGTAGGTAGATGGATGGATGGATAGGTAGGTAGGTAGATGGATAGGTAGGTAGGTAGATGGATAGGTAGGTAGGTAGGTGGATGGATGGATGAGTAGGTAGATGGATGAGTAGGTAGGTAGGTAGATGGGTAGGTAGATGGATGGGTAGGTAGTAGGGGTGCAACGGATCGCAAACTTCACGGTTCGGATCATTTTTCGGATCAACAAAGAAAAGGGGAGGAGACAAATATTTACTTTGTTTTCCATTTAATAATTAAAGAACTTCAAGAACACTTAAAGAAAATAACTTTGGGCTATAGTTTTACATAAAAACAAAAATATTGAAGATGTCCAATTTGAAACGAAATGAAATAAATAAATAAAAATAAAACATTCAAGAATCCTCAATTCTGTTGAGTTTAAGTGCAACATGAGGTATGTTGATGCCCTCGTCCTTTGATCAATACTGAAAGAAAGAAACAGCCAGTGAGCTAGCTTCACTGTTTACACTGAACTGAACTGATCGTCAACAACTTGGGATATTACTACTGGGCCTGTCTAGCTTCCACTCTGATGCTTCTGTCAGCACCTGCACCAGGTGTGTGTCTGTGACTCTCACAGAGGGGGCGTGTCTACAGCACCTGTCTGTGTGACTCTCACAGAGGGGGCGTGTCTACAGCACCTGTCTGTGTGACTCTCACAGAGGGGGCGTGTCTACAGCACCTGCCTGTGTGACTCTCACAGAGGGGGCGTGTCTACAGCTCCGGACTATGAATCTCCTCCGTGATGAAGTGAGCCGTCACAGTCACGTAGCTCTTCGTTGCCCTGGAGCACTTTAACCAGATTTTGAAATCCTTTGTTTTCCACACCGGAGAATGGCGTCATGTCTGCAGCAATAAAGACCCCAATAGATGCTGTAATAGCTTTAGTCTGATTCTGCTTCTCAAGTTCCAATTGATCCGCGGTTCACAAGTGATCCGAACCGGGAGGGGTGATCCGTTACACCACTAGTAGATAGATGGGTGGGTGGGTAGGTAGGTGGGTGGGTAAGAGGGTAGATAGATGGATAGATACTTAATTAATCCCACAAGGGGAAATGTGTTCGCTACAGCAGCATTATGATACAGGTAAGCAATCCAAGTAACAGAGTAAAAAAATACAAAAATATTGAGGATAAAAATGCACAATATATATACAATGAAATAGAATAATATTAAACGAACTAAACTAACCAGTAGTGCAAAGATTTAACCAGACAACAAACAAACCACAGAGTGTTGTAGTTGTGAATGATTTAAAGTCTTATTGCAGAATGATGTCCTGTCTCTGTCCTACTAACATAGATTCTACTTCACACATATAATGTTCAGATGTGTGGATTCCTTCCTGTTAGAATCTGAAACACACGATTCTATTCATAAAGCTATGATTATAAAACTGTTATTGATTCATCTCCTCATTTATTTATACATGATTTATTGTTTCTCACTGTGACTATCTGCTATGTTTTAAAACACTGCATATTTGTAATGATTCATAATGAAATCATCTATTATGAATAAGTTCAACACCAGAGCTCTGGTTCTTAACCCTGGTGGAAACAGCTTTGATTTGCTCCGTATGGAAGTGAAATGTTTCTGTACGTTATCTTTTAATCCAGGAGGAGTCGGTCGGATTGAAGCTCAGGCTTCTTCACCAGAACTCTGCTAGCATTTAGCCTAGCTTAGCACGTAAACAAGACACGCGTGTATCACATCTGTTGCGTTCAGGGGCAGCCGTAAGGAACGGACAGCTCGGTGTTACAGGCGATCACAACGTTGAGAACATTTAGTTTTAAATGACCGATTGTTGAGTGTTTCTGCATCGAGACTTAATCGTTCAGGAGAGAATCCTGATGCATCTCATAACCGATTATTATTATTATCATTTCACCCCTCACCGTGAGTGAAGACGAGAACCTGTCTGATGAACATTTCTGTTGTTAATATTTGAGGTTTTGGATAATAATGATTAGAATCAATATCTCTGCTCTTTCCCTACATTTAAATGTCTTTAGTGTGGAGTAGAAACACTGAATGTACGTCAGAATGACATTAAAGAACTGTTTTTAACTTGTGGCTGATGTTGTCTTATGAGAGCGACTAGACCCCACCGACACTTTATTTAAACGCAAATATTAATATTTGAGTTTAAAATATGTTGTGATCTCTTGAATGTAGCATTGAGGAGTTATGAGCTCAGTGTTTACTGAGATGAATAAACTTTATTAGAGTCTCATGGGAAATAAAAACACTTGAACATTAATCATCGGATACTTCGTATAATAATAACCACATCGTGTGTAATATTCATTAATCTATCTGAAATATAACTTGTAATACTTTATCAATCTCTCTCTCAATGATACTTTCATATTTGACTGGTGTCAGCATCTCTTCTTCTACACGTGTTCATCTTCATCTTTGTTTTATTAATGCTATTTATTTACTCTTATAGTCCCTACACAATAGTATTGTTCTATTGTTTCATTTCTTCTACACTTAATAATAATTGTTCTATTGTTCATATGTTTCTATTTGACTTCTAGTGTTTCCCTCTTTTTCTGTTGTACTCGTTGAGTTTCTATCTCCTCTGATAGTGGATGTTGTCCTGTGTGTGTTTCAGTCTGGACAGTTCAGTGAAGACATGATTCCTACAGTTGGATTCAACATGAGGAAGATCACTAAGGGCAACGTCACCATCAAGGTTGGTAGTTCCATTCCTCCGCTGCCTGTCTGCACGGTTTAGTTGTCTTAGTTGACCCTTTATTGTCCTGTTAAGATGAATCAATGAAATACAACATGTTTATAGATATGAATTAAAGAAGATAGAAAGCCAGTTTATTCTCTTCATGTATTCTTGTTGACCTCTGACCTCACTGACGTCGTCTCCTTGTGTTTGTAGCTTTGGGACATCGGCGGTCAGCCTCGGTTCAGGAGCATGTGGGAACGTTACTGTCGAGGAGTCAGCGCCATCGTGTGAGTCCTCGTTTCCTAAACTGTGGTTCGCGCCTCCTTAAACGGGTCGCTGGACGTCTCAGCCGCCATGTTGAGAGCCGTTTAGAAGCAATCAAAATGCGTTTCTAGTGACGTGTGTCAGTCAGTCAGTTCTAATCACATCGATTCTTATTTATTTCTGAATGAATGTTTTATAATATTCTGTCACATTGGTCTCGTTGTAGCTACATGGTGGACGCAGCCGATCCAGAGAAGATCGAAGCCTCCAAGAACGAACTCCACAACCTGCTGGACAAACCACAGCTGCAGGGAATTCCTGTAAGAACACTACGAACCAGACCTGAACCAGACTGAGCTAGACCTGAACCAGACCTGAACCAGACTGAGCTAGACCTGAACCAGACTGAGCCAGACTGAGCCAGACCTGAGCTAGACCTGAGCTAGACCTGAGCTAGACCAGAGCCAGACTGAGCTAGACTGAGCCAGACCTGAGCTAGACCTGAGCTAGACCAGAGCCAGACTGAGCTAGACCTGAACCAGACTGAGCCAGACCTGAGCTAGACCTGAGCTAGACCAGAGCCAGACTGAGCTAGACCTGAACCAGAGCCAGACTGAGCTAGACCTGAGCTAGACCAGAGCCAGACTGAGCTAGACCTGAACCAGACTGCGCCAGACTGAGCCAGACTGCGCCAGACTGAGCCAGACCTGAGCTAGACCTGAGCTAGACCTGAGCTAGACCTGAACCAGACTGAGCTAGACTGAGCTAGACCTGAGCTAGACCTGAACCAGACTGAGCTAGACTGAGCTAGACCTGAACCAGACTAAGCCAGACTGAGCTAGACCTGAGCCAGACTGAGCTAGACCTGAGCCAGACTGAGCTAGACCTGAGCCAGACTGAGCTAGACCAGAGCCAGACTGAGCTAGACCTGAACCAGACTGAGCTAGACCTGAGCTAGACCTGAGCTAGACCTGAACCAGACTGAGCTAGACTGAGCTAGACCTGAACCAGACTGAGCCAGACTGAGCTAGACCTGAGCCAGACTGAGCTAGACCTGAGCCAGACTGAGCTAGACCTGAGCCAGACTGAGCCAGACCTGAGCTAGACCTGAACCAGACCTGAACCAGACCTGAACCAGACCTGAACCAGACCAGAACCAGACCTGAACCAGACCTGAACCAGACTGAGCTAGACCAGAACCAGACTGAGCTAGACCAGAGCCAGACTGAACCAGACCAGAACCAGACCAGAACTAGACTGCACCATACTGAGCTAGACCTGAACCAGACTGAACCAGACCAGAACTAGACTGAACCAGACCTGAACCAGACTGAGCTAGACCAGAACCAGACTGAGCTAGACCAGAGCCAGACTGAGCTAGACCAGAACCAGACTGAACCAGACTGAGCTAGACCAGAACCAGACTGAGCTAGACCAGAACCAGACTGAGCTAGACCAGAGCCAGACTGAACTTTTATAAAAAAGCTCTTTTAAAATTTAAACACAGTGATTTATTACCAGCTGTTCAGTTTAAACTGTGACTTTAATAATGAACTCTATATTTATACTTGTTGTTCAGCATCGGGTACATCTTCCAAGATATTCTTGTGATGTCACTGAGGTTGACCCGCAGTATTAAATGTTATAAATCCAATATTTATATATATTTATTTAATTTATATATAAATATATTTAATTTATTTATATATATTTATATAAATATATTTAATTGATATTTATATAAATTATATGTATATATCAATAATCGCTCTGGTTTCATTAATAAACACTCTGACTGATGGATGTTATTTCCTCTGATGTTCCTCTGATGTTCCTCTGGTGTTCCTCTGGTGTTCCTCTGATGTTCCTCTGATGTTCCTCTGGTGTTCCTCTGGTGTTCCTCTGGTGTTCCTCTGGTGTTCCTCTGGTGTTCCTCTGGTGTTCCTCTGAT
>JAVDOI010000036.1:1474637-1482137 GCA_032191485.1 Leptoclinus maculatus | reverse complement strand
CCCTCTTTAGCCCGACGGTGGAAAGCTGCTTCTATTCCTAATAAATACCCAAAGCCGTCTATCTGAAGCTTTTTGTGATCTTTTGATAATATCCAGCAGAGAGTTAACGGTTTGAATCGGGATGTGATGATCGATCGGAAGAAGAAACTAATTTAAAGCGGACTGATGTCTGAAGAAGAAGAGGGGAATCAGTTCACTTAGATGTTCTCTTGAAACAGACAGAAGTAGTAGAAAGTTACTCAACTTGCCGAGCGCAGGTAGAACGTCAGAGATAGAACCTGACGTTGAAATCCGGTCTCGTTAAAGCAGAACGACGCCTTCACATGTTGTATGTTCTCTAACTTGTTCATTCAAACAGGAAGTCTCCCCTGCAGCTCCGTTCTGATTGGCTCTGGGTTCTTCTGTTTGCATGCTGAGGGATTGTATCTCTGTGGGACCCGATGAAGTAAACGGTTATCTTTGGTTGCAGCTTTACCAATAAAATGGCCTTAATCCAGTGAGTGTCAACCTAAAGAAAAGTAATGCGAGTGCACAACATGGTCTGAACTACAAACGGACGAGTCGACGTTGTTTTCACATGTCTGAGGAGGATCACATGATATGAATTGTGCTTTAAGTGCTTTTCTCACTGATGAAAACACTGGAATAGGATCATTGTAACGGGAAGTTTGGACCCAGATTTATTTATTTTTATGGCAATTAATCTAGTAACGTCCTGCGATCGCTGCACGTCGAAACTGAAGCCGTACAGGAAGTGAAGCGTGTCACGATCGTCCTCAACGATTCAATTAAATCCACATTCAATCGGCACCAAAATATGAAGGAATCCAGACAGACTGAAGGAGTTCAGCATCACTAAACCCAACTGATCCCAATGAAACCTTTGAGGGTTTTCTTCACCACTAAACCGCTTGTTATTCATTCTCAGACTGCTGCTACTAACACATATATTATGTGATATGTATATTTATATTATTAGATTATAACCTGTCTTAAACAAAACAATCTCAACTTCTGGTTTTGTTCTTGTCATGAAACTGTAAATGAGACTTGAGTTGTCAAAGTTAGAAATCTAGTTTGTTTTCCTTCGGTGAGGATCGATCACGAGCTCCCTTTAGTAGCCGTTCTGGTGCTTTCACTCATAACTCACAATCTTCATCTCCTTCAATCTTAACTTCATTAAATTGAGTTTATATGTTCAATTTGGCAGATCAGTCAAAAAGATTCAGCCAATCTTAATAAATGTTTATTTATTAGTATTTTGTTGAAGTCAATTTGAGTTTGAACAACTGAAATTAAAAGAAAAAACAAATTCAACCTAAAAGTTGAAGTTGTAGATTGCTTCGATGTTGTGACTGGATTCCTCTGGTTTTGGAGGTTTGTTGGTGCAGCGTGAACGAGCTGAGACGGTTTGTACATTATTGTTTGATTCAGTTGATGAAATGTGTTTTAATAGAAACATGCTTGTGTACGATACTAATTAAATACTATAGAGAAAAACAACATGACGCATTCCTTATTCTTTGTTTTGACTTATTTGTAATATTAAATGTTTTATCAATAACAAATGTTTACTTAAAAACTTTATTTTATTCAAGTCCAAAAGGTAAAAAACAAACACTTGTTATAAAAAAATAACAAAATGTCCTTCTGACCTGAATGATAATAAAATGAAAATATCTTTAGTTTATTAGCAGTACATTTAATCATGAAAGTATAAAACCTGCAGTCTGTTTGATACGTGATGAACTTCTGGCCATTTAGAGACCAACGTGTGATGAGTATTATAGGATGTATATTATTTGTGTTTATTCAACATGAAAAATAACTGATGTTATGTGTGATACTTTGTTTATTCTGAATATGTTTTCTGCAGTTTTTTATTCCAGTTAATGTATTAAGTGTCTCTGGTTCAGAACTGCAGGGGGCAGCACACACACACACACTCTCACTCTCTCTCTCACACACACACTCTCTCTCTCTCTCTCTCACACACCAAACCTCATCGGTGTTTCCTCTAAAAGGGAGTTTTTTCGAAAGATGGAGGGTCTAAACAGACAGAGATTCAGCCACATTCATGCTGCATTAATGTTCATCCTTCAGTTTATCACAAACATTCAACATCATCACATAAAGGAACACTTCATCCTTCAGTTTATCACAAACATTCATCAACACATAAAGGAACACTTCATCCTTCAGTTTATCACAAACATTCATCATCAACACATAAAGAAACACTTCATCCTTCAGTTTATCACAAACATTCATCATCAACACATAAAGGAACACTTCATCCTTCAGTTTATCACAAACATTCATCATCAACACATAAAGGAACACTTCATCCTTCAGTTCATCACAAACATTCATCATCAACACATAAAGGAACACTTCATCCTTCAGTTTATCACAAACATTCATCATCAACACATAAAGGAACACTTCATCCTTCAGTTCATCACAAACATTCATCATCAACACATAAAGGAACACTTCATCCTTCAGTTTATCACAAACATTCAACATCAACACATAAAGAAACACTTCATCCTTCAGTTTATCACAAACATTCATCATCAACACATAAAGGAACACTTCATCCTTCAGTTTATCACAAACATTCAACATCAACACATAAAGGAACACTTCATCCTTCAGTTTATCACAAACATTCATCATCAACACATAAAGGAACACTTCATCCTTCAGTTCATCACAAACATTCATCATCAACACATAAAGGAACACTTCATCCTTCAGTTTATCACAAACATTCATCATCAACACATAAAGGAACACTTCATCCTTCAGTTCATCACAAACATTCATCATCAACACATAAAGGAACACTTCATCCTTCAGTTTATCACAAACATTCATCATCAACACATAAAGGAACACTTCATCCTTCAGTTCATCACAAACATTCATCATCAACACATAAAGAAACACTTCATCCTTCAATTTATCACAAACATTCATCATCGACACATAAAGGAACACTTCATCCTTCAGTTTATCACAAACATTCATCATCAACACATAAAGGAACACTTCATCCTTCAGTTTATCACAAACATTCATCATCAACACATAAAGAAACACTTCATCCTTCAATTTATCACAAACATTCATCATCGACACATAAAGGAACACTTCATCCTTCAGTTTATCACAAACATTCAACATCAACACATAAAGGAACACTTCATCCTTCAGTTTATCACAAACATTCATCATCAACACATAAAGGAACACTTCATCCTTCAGTTTATCACAAACATTCAACATCAACACATAAAGGAACACTTCATCCTTCAGTTTATCACAAACATTCAACATCAACACATAAAGGAACACTTCATCCTTCAGTTTATCACAAACATTCAACATCAACACATAAAGGAACACTTCATCCTTCAGTTCATCACAAACATTCATCATCAACACATAAAGGAACACTTCATCCTTCAGTTCATCACAAACATTCAACATCAACACATAAAGGAACACTTCATCCTTCAGTTTATCACAAACATTCAACATCAACACATAAAGGAACACTTCATCCTTCAGTTTATCACAAACATTCATCATCAACACATAAAGGAACACTTCATCCTTCAGTTTATCACAAACATTCATCATCTACACATAAAGGAACACTTCATCCTTCAGTTTATCACAAACATTCATCATCGACACATAAAGAAACACTTCATCCTTCAGTTTATCACAAACATTCATCATCAACACATAAAGAAACACTTCATCCTTCAGTTTATCACAAACATTCATCATCAACACATAAAGGAACACTTCATCCTTCAGTTTATCACAAACATTCAACATCAACACATAAAGGAACACTTCATCCTTCAGTTTATCACAAACATTCATCATCAACACATAAAGAAACACTTCATCCTTCAGTTTATCACAAACATTCAACATCAACACATAAAGGAACACTTCATCCTTCAGTTTATCACAAACATTCATCATCAACACATAAAGGAACACTTCATCCTTCAGTTTATCACAAACATTCAACATCAACACATAAAGGAACACTTCATCCTTCAGTTTATCACAAACATTCAACATCAACACATAAAGGAACACTTCATCCTTCAGTTTATCACAAACATTCATCATCAACACATAAAGAAACACTTCATCCTTCAGTTTATCACAAACATTCAACATCAACACATAAAGGAACACTTCATCCTTCAGTTTATCACAAACATTCATCATCAACACATAAAGAAACACTTCATCCTTCAGTTTATCACAAACATTCAACATCAACACATAAAGGAACACTTCATCCTTCAGTTCATCACAAACATTCATCATCGACACATAAAGGAACACTTCATCCTTCAGTTCATCACAAACATTCATCATCAACACATAAAGGAACACTTCATCCTTCAGTTTATCACAAACATTCATCATCAACACATAAAGGAACACTTCATCCTTCAGTTCATCACAAACATTCATCATCAACACATAAAGGAACACTTCATCCTTCAGTTTATCACAAACATTCATCATCAACACATAAAGGAACACTTCATCCTTCAGTTTATCACAAACATTCATCATCAACACATAAAGGAACACTTCATCCTTCAGTTTATCACAAACATTCAACATCAACACATAAAGGAACACTTCATCCTTCAGTTTATCACAAACATTCATCATCAACACATAAAGGAACACTTCATCCTTCAGTTTATCACAAACATTCATCATCAACACATAAAGGAACACTTCATCCTTCAGTTTATCACAAACATTCATCATCAACACATAAAGGAACACTTCATCCTTCAGTTTATCACAAACATTCATCATCAACACATAAAGGAACACTTCATCCTTCAGTTTATCACAAACATTCATCATCAACACATAAAGGAACACTTCATCCTTCAGTTTATCACAAACATTCAACATCAACACATAAAGGAACGCTTCATCCTTCAGTTTATCACAAACATTCATCATCAACACATAAAGAAACACTTCATCCTTCAATTTATCACAAACATTCATCATCAACACATAAAGAAACACTTCATCCTTCAGTTTATCACAAACATTCATCATCAACACATAAAGAAACACTTCATCCTTCAGTTCATCACAAACATTCATCATCAACACATAAAGGAACACTTCATCCTTCAGTTTATCACAAACATTCATCATCAACACATAAAGAAACACTTCATCCTTCAGTTTATCACAAACATTCATCATCAACACATAAAGAAACACTTCATCCTTCAGTTTATCACAAACATTCAACATCAACACATAAAGAAACACTTCATCCTTCAGTTTATCACAAACATTCATCATCAACACATAAAGAAACACTTCATCCTTCAGTTTATCACAAACATTCAACATCAACACATAAAGAAACACTTCATCCTTCAGTTTATCACAAACATTCATCATCAACACATAAAGGAACACTTCATCCTTCAGTTTATCACAAACATTCATCATCAACACATAAAGAAACACTTCATCCTTCAGTTCATCACAAACATTCATCATCAACACATAAAGAAACACTTCATCCTTCAATTTATCACAAACATTCATCATCGACACATAAAGGAACACTTCATCCTTCAGTTCATCACAAACATTCATCATCAACATCAGTAAAAAGTACAATATGTACCTGTGATATGTAGTGGAGAAGTAGAGATCATACCATGCATTTGTACTCATGCAGATGATTAAATGTAGTACTTGTCTGAATCAGGTTACAGGTTTGTCTGAGTGACCACTAGAGGAACATGATGTCACAGCTCTGATACTTCAGGTTGTATTTCTTCTGGTGGCTAATTGACAGTTTAAAGGACCAAAAAAGAAAGTAGAGCTCAGTTCTCTCAGAGATTCAAAAGACGACGGACATGAAAGAGAAAAAAAGGAGTAAAAAATAGAAGCTGTTCATTCGGCTTCAACGTGATCGAACTGAGAAGAGCTGCCTCACTGTGTGTGTGTGTGTGTGTGTGTGTGTGTGTGTGTGTGTGTGTGTGTGTGTCGAGCTACTTTTATACCAATCAACAAAGAAGCAGGCCTCAGGGTTTCCTGTCTGCAGTACAAGGTGGTCTCACCAGTGTGTGTGTGTGTGTGTGGTCGTTCTCAGTGAGAGTCAACCTAGCCCTCCATCGGGGACCCCGTCCTCGTTGTCATGGTAACAGTATCCCCCCCTCCTCCTTTTCCACTCACTCCTTCCCTCATCAGTTTTCCCACCGAACAAAAACAACATTGTACTCCTGGTTTTCTGTGTGTGTGTGTGTGTGTGTGTGTGTGTGTGTGTGTGTGTGTGTGTGTGTGTGTGTGTGTGAGACATTCAGGTCAGATTAGTTTGTGTTCATTGAGCTTGTGTTCAGGAGAGAAACACACACACACACATAGACACACTTGTCGCTCCTCATTCACTCACAAAGTGCTGCTGATGAGAGTGCTAAGTTACACACACACACACACACACAGTGCTTCATATCGGTGGGATTCACACGCCGAGTGAGAAGTTCAACACTCCCGTTAAACTTTCACACAGACGGAGTTTCACAAGTGAGGAAATGTTTCCTAAATGTTCTCCGTCATTTTATTTTGAAGGAACAGTTTAACATCTTATTTTGATATTCAGACGTTTATCAACCGTGTAACTGAGAACATTTACTCCACTGAACTGAAATACAGTTTAAAGTTACTCTACAAGGCAACAACCTCCGCTTGTTTAAAGAGAAGTCGATGCTTCATGTGTTAAAGCTGCATTCTCTCTAGTGTCCACCAGGGGGCGACTCCTCTGGTTCTATAGAAGTCTATGAGAAGATGACTCTACTTCTCTCTTGATTCATTACCTCAGTAAACATTGTAAACATGAGTTTATGGTCTCAATCTCTAGTTTCAAGTCTTCTTCAATACAGCATGATGTTCATTTAGTACATTATGGTCCATTTAGAGTCAAACAGACCATAAAGCAGGGGATGCTTTAGGGGCGGGGCTACACGGTGATTGACAGGTCTCTACCAGAGACGTATACGTCTCTACGTCACTCCTCCTCAGTCCAGATGTGGTCACTTCCTGTTCACTGGTTGCAAAAAAAACAAGATGGCGACGGCTAAATCGTCTAACTTGCGGCTTCAAAACGTCCACAAACCAACGAAAGTCGAATCTCATTTTGTCTGTCGTGTAACTGCACTTTGTTGTTGTTGCATCGTTGTATTCGGAGCAAATTAGGCTATAAACAAAAAATTGTCTGAAAATGAACGACTTACAATAGGTCCTCCTGTCCTGCAGGAACATATTCTGTGATTTTTCCAAACAAATTGCTCCAGCTCCCACAATTTTACTCTCTATACACCATTTTTGGCCCAAAAGCTTGTAAATGTTGTGCTGGTCACAGTCAAGTGTCTGTGGAATCCAACAGACTTACACATTTGGATGGGA
>JAVDOI010000036.1:1467137-1469637 GCA_032191485.1 Leptoclinus maculatus | reverse complement strand
AGTCCAGTCTGGAGGAGGACTCTGAGTCCAGTCTGGAGGAGGACTCTGAATCCAGTCTGGAGGAGGACTCTGCTGCTGACAGTGAGCTCTCTAAATACAGGGCTGGCAGCTGTAGGAGCTCTGAAGGCTACAGTGTGGAGGAGATAAAGGATTATCTGCTGAGGAGTACAAATGTAAGAGGAGCTAAAGTGGAGGACTACCTCTCTGACAAAGAGAAGCTCTCTAACTCTGTCAGATCCCACATGAGCAGTAAAGACAGAGGAGGTCTCACAGAGCAGGAAGGCTTCAGACTGAAGAAAATAGTTCAGATAATAAACAAAGAGCTGAACAATGATGGCGCTAAGTAAAGAGACCGGAGCCCACGTGCTCTACTGGCTGCTTCAAGAACCGCTGGTGAACGGAGACAGGATGGAGATCCAGGACGGCACGACTCCAGGTCTCAGCAGCATGATGGGCTCCTCTGGGACCACCACCCTGAGGGCACTGGTGGATGTAGCTGGTCCTGGACTGACAGACGCACCTGCAGTGGCTTCTCTACTCGGGATGAACTCCATCCGGCAGAGCAGGAGGATCCTGAGCAGGTGGGCGGAGAGACTAACGGAGGACGAGGTCGAGATGCTGCAGGAGTACGACAGAGGAGAGGAAGCTCCGGACTCTACAGATCTATTTCCAGATCTAGGATTTATTCCAGAGCTCCTTGAAAAATGATCAAGAGAAACTGTTTTGATTGGTTTTTGTTTTGTTTTGTTGATTTGGTTCTAATCTAACGCCTCTGCCAGACACAAATCATTTTCCTAACTGCTCTTTAAATCTCTAAATCCCCTTAGAGACGGAGGAGGAAAGAGACTCACATTGATTAGAAAATAGTTTGAGTTCCTAAATTGTGTGTGTGTGTGTGTGTGTGTGTGTGTGTGTGTGTGTGTGTGTGTGTGTGTGTGTGTGTGTGTGTGTGTGTGTGTGTGTGTGTGTGTGTGTGTGTGTGTGTGTGTGTGTGTGTGTGTGTGTGTATCCCATGGCTACAGGACAGTAGTGAGGTCATTGATATGCAGCTCAGCAGCTCTGCTGAGGGAAAGTCCTCCTCTGTCCTCTTCACACCGTCCACAGCTACATGACAGACGAAGTCCTTTAACACGAAAATGATTCCTCGTGTGTGTTTATGATGTCATGAGGCCTCAATGTGGCTGCTGACGTCACAACGGATACTTCGGTACCAAGTTAAGGCCCAAATATCCTGAAAACAAGACCGGAGGAACCGTCAATACTCGAGTCTACCGGAGTACTGTTGTCTTGGGAGAGATAGAACATATACCTGATAATGCTTATGCTAACAGCTAACATTAGCTGTTAGCAGCCGGTGGGCAGCACAGTCCTGATTGGCTAAATAACGGCTAACGCTAACCGAGGTGGCGTTGAGTTACATTATGATGCATTCAAGCTCTGTTCAGTACAAATATTGGGCGAAATAAAATAATGATGTCCTCATGATGCGTTCCAATGTAAACTTGTAAAATGTTTTTTGTGTCTCAGTGACTCACGAGGACGACTGTTTTAATCTGGTCCAGACAGCCGACGCTCCGGGCAACTTCTCAGAATCATTTACGTCCACTAAGTTCGCTTCTTGTTACCACTGACAGACTCAGATTGTTATTGTCTGAACTGAACAGAGAAATAAAATCTTTTTCTTTCTGTTTGTTATTGTGTCTAAAACAGAGAAGTCTCGTTCTGAGAGGTGATTTGTTTCTGGAAGATAACAGGGGAAGAGTGATGTCAGAGTTTGTTGAGTTGGAGAACACAAAGAGTGGCTTATTATCTAACATATTTTTGATGTTATGGCTGAAATATTTACATGAGATGCCAGTTCTTAGAACGAGACTTCTCCTTTAGAGAGACTTCTTAAGACACAATAACAAACAGAAAGGTAAAGGTTTTATTTCTCTGTAGGTCAGACACTTATAACATCAACAACCAGTTCCTTTAGTGGACGTAAATGATAGAGAAGTGATGACATTACAGCTCGGTTAGTGTCTGCAGCCTTCTCCTTCAACACTGGACCGCTTTAAAACACTGTGTAAAGTGAAGAAACACAGGACAGACTTTTCAGATGGTTGGATGTTTCTTGCCCAAATGCACCTTGGGAGTTGTAGTTGACTTCTCCTTCAGTTTTTATGTCCACATGCTTCTTTTACCTTTGACTTTTTTATCAAAGAACCAGATATCTTTTGAGTTTCTTGTCAGAGAAGAAAAGTGACTTTTACTTCCAGAACCATTGACGCCCATGGACGGTGATCAGCTCGGCTTGGTCAAAAAATCTCCATTCCATCAATAAGCTTCCCAGACAACTGCAGTTTAAATTACACAACTTTATTGATAAATGTCCAACGCTACATCCGGTTGGTTTACATCTCGTTCACAAGACAAAAACAACCCGCAGAGACACAAATATAAGACGGAGGTTAATTTGTTTTGTGTGGACTGTCCCTTTATTAAAGAGTTATGGAAG
>JAVDOI010000036.1:1419792-1466937 GCA_032191485.1 Leptoclinus maculatus | reverse complement strand
ACACTGTGATGGTTAACGTTAAAACTTTATTTACACTGTGATGTTAACGTTAAACCTTTATTTACACTGTGATGGTTAACGTTAAAACTTTATTTACACTGTGATTGTTAACGATAAACACTTCCAGCATCCAGTAAAGTTTAATTTAGTTTGTTTATTGTTGAGCTTTCAGGAGAATCTCCACATTCAACAACTCATATTTACAGGACTTGAACGCAGCAGTTTCCTGTTTGTTTTGTTTTTTAATCACAGACTGAAACGTCTCACTATTATGGGATAGATGTGCTGTGAGTTCACGGACTGTTCGCCATATTTAAATTAGCATAATTATGACTCAGCCTCTGTGAGGCAGCAGACTCATGAAGCTCAGATCAAACAATAAAACAATATTCTGTTCCTGCGTTGACAATTTCTCTCCTTAAATGTGTTCAGAAACATATTATTAATGTAAAATAAGAGAAAACGTTTACATCAGTCGAGCCGAAACACAAGCCCCGCCCACCGGCCAGAGTTATGCGAAATCTGGAGAAAAAGACATAACATCTGAAAATATATATTTATTTATTTTAAGGCCTGGAGAAGTTTTGGAAATATAAATAAATCCAGAGAGTTTTGGAGAAGTCCTGAAGTTCATGTGGTTCTGTATTATCTTTATTTAAACGTATTAACAGTTAAATAATGTGTGGACATCTGAGGAAGAAGATAAGGAGTCTGAGTCATATTTTTAATGAATGAATCAACATGTTTCTCAAAGAAAACAGTTCTTGTTTGTATTGTATTGTGACTGTGTGTGTGTCTGTCTCTGTGTGTGTGTGTGTGTGTGTGTCTGTCTGTCTCTGTGTGTGTGTGTCTGTCTCTGTGTGTGTGTGTGTGTCTCTGTGTGTGTGTGTCTGTCTCTGTGTGTGTGTGTGTGTGTGTGTGTGTGTGTGTGTGTGTGTGTCTCTGTGTGTGTGTGTCTGTCTCTGTGTGTGTGTGTGTGTGTGTCTGTCTCTGTGTGTGTGTGTGTGTCTCTGTGTGTGTGTGTCTGTCTCTGTGTGTGTGTGTCTGTCTGTCTGTCTCTGTGTGTGTCTGTCTCTGTGTGTGTGTGTGTGTGTGTGTGTGTGTCTGTCTGTCTCTGTGTGTGTGTGTGTGTGTGTGTGTCTGTCTATGTGTGTGTGTCTGATGTCTCCTGATCATCCCAGGTATCCTCCATATTGGAAATCCATCACTGCTACTTATTATGGGCTATTGATCATGTGTGTGTGTGTGTGTGTGTGTGTGTGTAATATAATCTAAAGCACTTTGTCTTACTTTAACACACACACGTCGATGTTTATTAGTACACAATTAGACTAAAAATACACACACACCCACACACACATGCTGAGTCAGTGCTGAGGAAATGCTGAGTCAGCAGAAAGAGAAACAGACTGATATGATGTTTTCATCCTGCAGAGTTCACCTCCGTCCGTCTGTCTGCTTTAGATATTACACACACACACACACACACACACACACACACACACACACACACACACACACACTCTCAGGATGAGCTGAGGAACCAGCAGGAACCAGCAGGAAACAATCAGCTGACACCTTCACTTCCTCTCTCGATGGCTCCTGACCTCCAGCAGCTGGACCTGTGTGTGTGTGTGTGTGTGTGTGTGTGTGTGTGTGAGAGAGTGTGTCTCATCTTTGGAGAGGTCAGGGTCAAACACATTCATCTGTGTGTGTGTGTGTGTGTGTGTGTGTGTTAGTGTACATACTTGTGTGTTGTGTGTATAAATACACACGTGCTGCAGGATAAACACAGTAGAAATATACCAAAGTGGGTAAAAAGAGGTAAATAAAGGATGTGCCTCATTAATTGTTCCTTTAATTGAAGAGAGCTGAGCTTCTGTTTAATCTCCATCTGTTGTGTCTCCACCAGATGTTAAACAGAAAACATCTAAAATGTCTAAACACCACATGATGGATGAGAAACTATCCACTCTTTAATTATTCATAAGTAATGATTCATTCATTTAACTAGAGGTTCAAATAAACCATTATTTAGTTTGTAGGAGTGTGTGCAGACATTAGTAACCTGGTTGTAACTCCTGTTCTACTTCAGTCACGCTAACAAATGAGCACAATACAGAGGCTAAGTCCCGCCCCTTCCTGTTTCAGAAAGATATGTACGTAAGTCAACGGTCAAACGGATCCTGTTTGAATTGTTCCATGAGGATGTTGGTACATGGTGAACCTCATCGCTCCTCTCTCGTTTATCACCAACATGGACGTTAGCTTAGCTTGTAGCGAGCTAGCTAACTTAGCTATGTTCCAAATGTAACATTATCTCACCCGATGTGTTTCATACAGCGAGAAAAGAAACACAGACGTCGTCTTTATCATCTTTAACTGGTCATCAGAAGGGGCGGGGCTTCACTTCTCTATGGCGGGTATCATTCATCGGATATTTATCGGATAATTCATCGTCAGACGGGTGAACGTGAGCTGCTTCAATATTCTGAGAATGTTCACGGTGGAAACCTTTGGGAATTCACGGTAATAACTACGTTTCCACGACGACCCAGTTGGTCTGATCAGCTTTAACCTCACTGTGTGTGTGTGTGAGTGTGTTTCTGTGAGTGTGTGTGTTTCTGTGAGTGTGTGTGTTTCTGTGAGTGTGTTTCTGTGAGTGTGTTTCTGTGTGAGTGTGTGTTTCTGTGAGTGTGTGTGTTTCTGTGAGTGTGTTTCTGTGAGTGTGTTTCTGTGTGAGTGTGTGTTTCTGTGAGTGTGTGTGTGTGTGTTTCTGTGTGAGTGTGTGTGTGAGTGTGTGTTTCTGTGAGTGTGTGTGTTTCTGTGAGTGTGTTTCTGTGAGTGTGTTTCTGTGTGAGAGTGTGTTTCTGTGAGTGTGTGTGTTTCTGTGAGTGTGTGTGTTTCTGTGAGTGTGTTTCTGTGAGTGTGTGTGTTTCTGTGAGTGTGTGTGTTTCTGTGAGTGTGTTTCTGTGAGTGTGTTTCTGTGTGAGTGTGTGTTTCTGTGAGTGTGTGTGTGTGTGTTTCTGTGTGAGTGTGTGTGTGAGTGTGTTTCTGTGAGAGTGTGTGTGTGTGTGTGTGTGAGTGTGTTTCTGTGAGTGTGTGTGTGAGTGTGTTTCTGTGAGTGTGTGTGTGTGTGTGTGTGTTTCTGTGTGTGTGTGTGTGTGTGTGTGTGTGTTTCTGTGAGTGTGTGTGTGAGTGTGTTTCTGTGAGTGTGTGTGTGAGTGTGTGTTTCTGTGTGAGTGTGTGTGAGTGTGTGTTTCTGTGTGAGTGTGTGTGTGAGTGTGTTTCTGTGAGTGTGTGTGTGAGTGTGTTTCTGTGAGTGTGTGTGTGTGTTTCTGTGTGTGTGTGTGTGAGTGTGTGTTTCTGTGTGAGTGTGTGTGAGTGTGTGTTTCTGTGTGAGTGTGTGTGTGAGTGTGTTTCTGTGAGTGTGTGTGTGTGTGTGTTTCTGTGAGTGTGTGTGTGTGTTTCTGTGTGTGTGTGTGTGTGTGTGTGTGTGTGTTTCTATGAGTGTGTGTGTGAGTGTGTTTCTGTGAGTGTGTGTGTGAGTGTGTTTCTGTGAGTGTGTGTGTGAGTGTGTTTCTGTGAGTGTGTGTGTGTGTTTCTGTGTGTGTGTGTGTGTGTGTGTGTGTGTGTTTCTATGAGTGTGTGTGTGAGTGTGTTTCTGTGAGTGTGTGTGTGAGTGTTTCTGTGTGTGTGTGTGTGTGTGTGTGTGTGAGAGTGTGTTTCTGTGAGAGTGTGTGTGTGTGTGTGTGTGTGTGAGTGTGTGTGTGAGTGTGTTTCTGTGAGTGTGTGTGTGTGTGTGTGTGTGTGAGTGTGTGTGTGAGTGTGTTTCTGTGAGTGTGTGAGTGTGTGTGTGTGTGTGTGTGTGTGTGTGTGTGTGTGTGTGTTTCTGTGAGTGTGTGTGTGAGTGTGTTTCTGTGAGTGTGTGCGTGTGTGTTTCTGTGAGAGTGTGTGTGTGTGTGTGTGTGTGTGAGTGTGTTTCTGTGAGTGTGTGTGTGTGTGTTTCTGTGTGAGTGTTTCTGTGTGTGTGTGTGTGTGTGTGTGTGTGAGTGAGTGTGTTTCTGTGAGAGTGTGTGTGTGTGTGTGTGTGTGTTAGGGTGGAGTCCTACATCGCTGCTCTTTTTAGACATTAAAGAACCATAAACAGTTTTTCTTCTTCACGTGTTTTTGTTGAATGTGGTAGTTTTCTGGTCATGTGACTGTTCTCCTCCAGTTACTGAAACAAACACGACGACTCATCTGTGTTTGTGTTCAACGCTCCGTTAGGAATGTAAAGTACGAGACATCAGACGTCTGATTAATGAGGTCAGAGGTCACGATGATGATGATGATGATTTATTTCCACAGCGAGACGACTAAAAGCCTTCTTCTTCTTTTATCAGAGACACTTAAAAACACTGTTTACTTTGGAAACTGCATTAGTTGCTAAGCAACGGAACTCTAAATGAGGACATTTTGACGCTTACTCTGATTATTTCCTGTTTTATAGAATATCAGAACCACTGACACAAACTGATCCTCATCAGAGACTAGACCCAGAGACTAGACCCAGAGACTAGACCCAGAGACTAGACCCAGAGACTAGATCCAGAGACTAGACCCAGAGACTAGATCCAGAGACTAGACCCAGAGACTAGACCCAGAGACTAGACCCAGAGACTAGACCCAGAGACTAGATCCAGAGACTAGACCCAGAGACTAGATCCAGAGACCCAGAGACTAGACCCAGAGACTAGATCCAGAGACTAGACCCAGAGACTAGACCCAGAGACTAGATCCAGAGACTAGACCCAGAGACTAGACCCAGAGACTAGACCCAGAGACTAGACCCAGAGACTAGATCCAGAGACTAGACCCAGAGACTAGATCCAGAGACCCAGAGACTAGACCCAGAGACTAGATCCAGAGACTAGACCCAGAGACTAGACCCAGAGACTAGACCCAGAGACTAGACCCAGAGACTAGACCCAGAGACTAGATCCAGAGACTAGATCCAGAGACTAGACCCAGAGACTAGACCCAGAGACTAGATCCAGAGACTAGATCCAGAGACTAGATCCAGAGACTAGACCCAGAGACTAGACCCAGAGACTAGACCCAGAGACTAGACCCAGAGCTCTACGATACCTCGTGTGTATAATAAACCAGACGGTACAAACTACTCTGCTGGATTTACGTCGAGATGCCGTTATGTTGAGTGTTGATGGAGCTGCTACATTGTTAGCTTAGCATAGCAGAGGACTCTGCCGGTCTGCTAAAGACTGAGGCGTGTTCAGAGGAGCTCTGGACCGACTTCACAGGTCTTATAAATAGCAGACTGTTAATGTTGGCGGTTTACAGGCGTCGGGTAAAGGTTCTTTATCAGAGACCGCCGGCTCATGAACAGAAACACTTAGCTGATCTGATTCTGGACCTGTGAGCTGGTTTTGTCTCAAGTTTGGGGGGTTAGAGTCCCGTAAAGCGTGAAGTTTAAAGGAGCGCGTCGTGTTTTTGGACGTTTCGTCTCATTAACACACAGCGAGCTGGTTTCACATCAATGAAGACTCAAAATAAAGAAAGCAAACCACCAGTTTAAACCACTCAGAGCATTAAAAACACGTTCAGGCTTGTTCGGTTGTGTAGCCCCGCCCCCTTTCTAGTGATGTAACAGCAGCCATTTTACCTGCTAGAGGTCGTAAAAGTAGAGTCACTGAATGCTTTTGGTTTTATATAGTGTTGAGTCTCTCTGTGCCGTGTCTCCGTCCTGACGGTGGACACGGTGTCTCTGATTTTAGTCTCTTGAATCTAATTCATTAGTCACAGCTGTCGTCCCAGTGAGAGCCAATCACAGCGGCCCAGTTAGAAACACTGGGACGCTTTTATAGAGACGAAGAAATTAATGTTGACTGACCTAAAACGAGAAGAGGCCGAATATAAAAACGCATATATATATATATTACAATATATATATGTCTCAGGATACAGCATGTTTTCTGATAATTCAATAGATAAATAGTCCATATGAACATAGTTTTATGTACTTCAGTGTGAATTAAATACTAGTACTGAGTATTTTCTCATTAAATGACAGAAGACAGAACTTTATTTTGAAAGGACTGTATTCATGTAACGAGAGTAAGTTTTCATAAGACATCAAACCAAGATCTCATGTATGAGGATACGTTGTCAACAGTCATCATTCGGGTCTTAATTAGTTTGATTCCTTATTATTATTATTGTTATAATAAAGTGACTTTTGTCCTCGTCTGTAACTGGAAGTTGTTTAATTTTCTTCTGTTTTATAACATTTGATTAGTTATTTTTTCACACCACCTCTAAACGTTATGACGTCACCAAAACAGCTAAATATGTCAAATTGTGTAATTCTCAATAGATAACTGTTTCATTCTACGAGTTATTAATCCCCATAGACATCTATTGTATTTGATGTAAACGTGGTTCACTGTAACTTTATGTAACATTTACTCTGTGAGCTCTCTGGGACCTCTGTGAGATCAATCCAGCCGTTAAATGCAGCGTGACGCCGCCGTCAGTCACAGGAATCCACTTTGTTTTTGATGTTCTGCTCTGCAGTCAGTGGAAACACAGAGAGGACGCCTGGACGAGCTTCCTGTCAGTTCATCCAATGTTTACCGTTTACTTTGGGATGAACCCCAAAAATAGGCCGAAGCATCACTGAACTGAACTACAAGTCTGAAAACAGTTAATAGTGAAACCGTAGTTATTTACACGTGAGATGTGTCACATTTTATTGGAGTTGAAGCACTAAAAGCAGTTGAAGTGTCAGCGAGAGTTAAAGCTCTTTAAAGGATGTGAAGTGTCTTTTTGTAGCAAAGTGGGAAAAAAATAGAATTTTTAGTTTCAGGTTTAAGTGTGTTGATTGTATCTAAACTCTGAAAGTAGTTGAAGTGTAAACGGTGACAGCATGTGACGCATCGGAAGTGTCGCAGATAGTTGAAGTGACGCAGATAGTTGAAGTGTCGCAGATAGTTGAAGTGACGCAGATAGTTGAAGTGACGCAGATAGTTGAAGTGTCGCTGATAGTTGAAGTGACGCAGATAGTTGAAGTGACGCAGATAGTTGAAGTGACGCAGATAGTTGAAGTGACGCAGATAGTTGAAGTGTCGCTGATAGTTGAAGTGACGCAGATAGTTGAAGTGACGCAGATAGTTGAAGTGACGCAGATAGTTGAAGTGTCGCTGATAGTTGAAGTGACGCAGATAGTTGAAGTGACGCAGATAGTTGAAGTGTCGCAGACAGTTGAAGTGACGCAGACAGTTGAAGTGACGCAGATAGTTGAAGTGTCGCTGATAGTTGAAGTGTCGCTGATAGTTGAAGTGTCGCTGATAGTTGAAGTGACGCAGATAGTTGAAGTGTCGCAGACAGTTGAAGTGACGCAGATAGTTGAAGTGTCGCAGACGTGTCGCAGATAGTTGAAGTGACGCAGATAGTTGAAGTGTCGCAGACGTGTCGCAGACAGTTGAAGTGACGCAGATAGTTGAAGTGTCGCAGACGTGTCGCAGATAGTTGAAGTGACGCAGACGTGTCGCAGATAGTTGAAGTGACGCAGATAGTTGAAGTGACGCAGATAGTTGAAGTGTCGCAGACAGTTGAAGTGACGCAGATAGTTGAAGTGACGCAGATAGTTGAAGTGACGCAGATAGTTGAAGTGACGCAGATAGTTGAAGTGTCGCAGATAGTTGAAGTGTCGCTGATAGTTGAAGTGACGCAGATAGTTGAAGTGACGCAGATAGTTGAAGTGACGCAGATAGTTGAAGTGACGCAGATAGTTGAAGTGTCGCTGATAGTTGAAGTGACGCAGATAGTTGAAGTGACGCAGATAGTTGAAGTGACGCAGATAGTTGAAGTGACGCAGATAGTTGAAGTGTCGCTGATAGTTGAAGTGACGCAGATAGTTGAAGTGACGCAGATAGTTGAAGTGTCGCTGATAGTTGAAGTGTCGCTGATAGTTGAAGTGACGCAGATAGTTGAAGTGACGCAGATAGTTGAAGTGTCGCTGATAGTTGAAGTGTCGCTGATAGTTGAAGTGACGCAGATAGTTGAAGTGACGCAGATAGTTGAAGTGTCGCAGACAGTTGAAGTGACGCAGACAGTTGAAGTGACGCAGATAGTTGAAGTGTCGCAGACGTGTCGCAGATAGTTGAAGTGACGCAGATAGTTGAAGTGTCGCAGACGTGTCGCAGACAGTTGAAGTGACGCAGATAGTTGAAGTGTCGCAGACGTGTCGCAGATAGTTGAAGTGACGCAGACGTGTCGCAGATAGTTGAAGTGACGCAGATAGTTGAAGTGACGCAGATAGTTGAAGTGTCGCAGATAGTTGAAGTGGAGGTAAAAACATGTGAGGACTAAAAATGAAATGTTAAAAATAACCGTATTTGTTGTAAAAATGCCAACACAGCGATTGTCTAAACGTTTGTGTCCACCTGGTGAACGTCGGCCCAACTGAAGAGTCCTTTCAGAGCTAGAAGACGTAAACATCTCTGTGGAGCTGCAGAGGCGGTGACAGTAAAAAACCCACTTCAACCAAACCTGTCGTAAACACTTCGAGTCGTTCACTTTCAGCCTCTAACAGATGTTTGTTTAAACTGAGACTCCAGAGCCAACATGGCTGCCGCCGTAACCGCTCGGGGTCAGATGTGTTTAGATGTTCGCTGTCTCTGGTTTCCATCAGCTGATCCATTAAATAAAAAAAATAACATTTCAACCACCATCACGGTCATGTGACCAACAGTGTTTCCCTCTAATGAAATAACCGTTGGATGGACTGATGATGATACTGCCTGTGTGGGCTACACACACACACACACACACAGTTAATGGAGCAGTTATTCCTCTGGTTGTTGCCGTGGAGTCAGATAATCATCGTCCAATCACATCCCTCCAGGCTCCATGACAAGAAATAGTCCCTCCGAAAAACTGCAAAATGTCATTTTTACACTTTATGTTGTTGATTCAACCTGTTAATCAGGGCTTTTTAGAGGAGCTGGTTACTTGTTAACTGCCTTTATGCTAAGCTAGGCTATAAAATGTTCAGGCAACAGCTACTTTGTACACAAGGTAAAACCAGAAAATCACACGTTTCACCAGAGAGTGATTAGACTATTTGTTCCTTTTTTCATATAAACTTTGAGTAGAGAACCACGTTAAATCTGCTTATTTTACATGTTTGGTTCATAACACCCGAGTCCGATGGGCAGCGTTTAATCTCAAGGTTTTCTTTGAAATACTTTAATAACAATAATCCACATCGCTCCTGGTGGCCTCAGTTACTGTCAGTATTCTGTAAACAGCCAATCAGATTGCAGCAGGACTAAAGACCATCAAAGACCTGAACGTCTGAGAGAAAGAAGAAGAATCCGTACAACATTAATGACCAAAGATTAAAAACACCACGTTAAATATATACAGCTGGAAAAGTGCAGCTTCTTATAATAATAATATTAATAATAATATTTTGTATTATTATTATAATTGTAATAATAATGAAAGATCCACAGATAGCGTTTAATATTTGCTGTAATAAAGTGGATTTCTTATTTCGGTGTCTTCTGTCTTCGAGGTTGTTGATCCAACATGCATGTTGTTCCTTTGAACACCTTTGATGTCCTCAGTGTCCTCCGTCTCCTCTGTCTCCTCCGTGTCTTCTGTCTCTTCCGTGTCCTCCGTCTCCTCTGTGTCCTCTGTCTCCTCCGTGTCCTCTGTCTCCTCCGTGTCTTCTGTCTCCTCCGTGTCCTCAGTCTCCTCTGTGTCTTCTGTCTCCTCTGTGTCCTCTGTCTCCTCCGTGTCTTCTGTCTCTTCCGTGTCCTCCGTCTCCTCTGTGTCCTCTGTCTCCTCCGTGTCCTCTGTCTCCTCCGTGTCCTCTGTCTCCTCCGTGTCCTCAGTCTCCTCTGTGTCTTCTGTCTCCTCCGTGTCCTCTGTCTCCTCCGTGTCTTCTGTCTCCTCTGTCTCCTCCGTGTCCTCTGTCTCCTCTGTCTCCTCCGTGTCCTCTGTCTCCTCTGTGTCTTCTGTCTCCTCTGTGTCCTCCGTCTCCTCTGTCTCCTCCATGTCTTCTGTCTCCTCCGTGTCCTCTGTCTCCTCCGTGTCTTCTGTCTCCTCTGTCTCCTCCGTGTCCTCTGTCTCCTCTGTCTCCTCCGTGTCCTCCGTCTCCTCTGTGTCTTCTGTCTCCTCTGTGTCCTCCGTCTCCTCTGTCTCCTCCATGTCTTCTGTCTCCTCCGTGTCTTCTGTCTCTTCCGTGTCCTCCGTCTCCTCTGTCTCCTCTGTGTCCTCTGTCTCCTCCGTGTCCTCTGTCTCCTCCGTGTCCTCTGTCTCCTCCGTGTCCTCAGTCTCCTCCGTGTCTTCTGTCTCCTCTGTGTCCTCCGTCTCCTCTGTCTCCTCCGTCTCCTCCATGTCTTCTGTCTCCTCCGTGTCCTCTGTCTCCTCCGTGTCTTCTGTCTCCTCTGTCTCCTCCGTGTCCTCTGTCTCCTCCGTGTCCTCCGTCTCCTCTGTGTCTTCTGTCTCCTCTGTGTCCTCCGTCTCCTCTGGCTCCTCCATGTCTTCTGTCTCCTCCGTGTCCTCTGTCTCCTCCGTCTCCTCCATGTCTTCTGTCTCCTCCGTGTCTTCTGTCTCCTCCGTGTCTTCTGTCTCCTCCGTCTCCTCCATGTCTTCTGTCTCCTCCGTGTCCTCTGTCTCCTCTATGTCTTCTGTCTCCTCCGTGTCCTCTGTGTCCTCCGTCTCCTCTGTCTCCTCCGTCTCCTCTGTGTCCTCCGTCTCCTCTGTGTCCTCCGTCTCCTCTGTGTCCTCCGTCTCCTCTGTGTCCTCCGTCTCCTCTGTCTCCTCCGTGTCCTCTGTCTCCTCCATGTCTTCTGTCTCCTCCGTGTCCTCTGTCTCCTCCGTGTCCTCTGTCTCCTCCGTGTCTTCTGTCTCCTCCGTCTCCTCTGTGTCCTCCGTCTCCTCTGTCTCCTCCGTGTCCTCTGTCTCCTCCGTGTCTTCTGTCTCCTCCGTGTCCTCTGTCTCCTCCGTGTCTTCTGTCTCCTCCGTCTCCTCTGTGTCCTCTGTCTCCTCCATGTCTTCTGTCTCCTCCGTGTCCTCTGTCTCCTCCGTGTCCTCTGTCTCCTCCGTGTCTTCTGTCTCCTCCGTGTCCTCTGTCTCCTCCGTGTCTTCTGTCTCCTCCGTGTCCTCTGTCTCCTCCGTGTCTTCTGTCTCCTCCGTGTCCTCTGTGTCCTCTGTCTCCTCCATGTCTTCTGTCTCCTCCGTCTCCTCTGTCTCCTCCGTGTCCTCTGTCTCCTCCGTGTCCTCCGTCTCCTCTGTGTCTTCTGTCTCCTCTGTGTCCTCCGTCTCCTCTGTCTCCTCCGTGTCCTCTGTCTCCTCCGTGTCCTCCGTCTCCTCTGTGTCTTCTGTCTCCTCTGTGTCTTCTGTCTCCTCCGTGTCCTCTGTCTCCTCCGTCTCCTCCATGTCTTCTGTCTCCTCTGTGTCCTCTGTCTCCGCCGTCTCCTCCATGTCTTCTGTCTCCTCTGTGTCCTCTGTCTCCTCCATGTCTTCTGTCTCCTCCGTGTCCTCTGTCTCCTCCGTCTCCTCTGTGTCCTCTGTCTCCTCCATGTCTTCTGTCTCCTCCGTGTCCTCTGTCTCCTCCGTCTCCTCCATGTCTTCTGTCTCCTCTGTGTCCTCTGTCTCCTCCATGTCTTCTGTCTCCTCCGTGTCCTCTGTCTCCTCCGTCTCCTCCATGTCTTCTGTCTCCTCCGTGTCCTCTGTCTCCTCCGTGTCCTCTGTCTCCTCCGTGTCCTCTGTCTCCTCCGTGTCCTCTGTCTCCTCCGTGTCCTCTGTCTCCTCCATGTCTTCTGTCTCCTCCGTGTCCTCTGTCTCCTCCATGTCTTCTGTCTCCTCCGTGTCCTCTGTCTCCTCCGTGTCCTCTGTCTCCTCCGTCTCCTCCATGTCTTCTGTCTCCTCCATGTCTTCTGTCTCCTCCGTGTCCTCTGTCTCCTCCGTCTCCTCCATGTCTTCTGTCTCCTCCGTGTCCTCTGTCTCCTCCGTGTCTGTAGATGTTGGATGATGTTCTGTCTCCTCTTGTGAGACTCTCTCCGGTTTACAGACGGACAGTGAAGTGCTCACGCTGTGGGGGGGCGAGTGTTAGCGTGTTAGCGTTGTAGCTGCTAATAGCACAGCCGGGCAGTAATTACAGAGGCGTGTAATTAAAGTATTAAAGCTCACAGTGGGTTTCATTTAGTCACAGGAAGTGACTCACACACGTGATGCGTTCACTGACTCAGCGTCAAGAGGAGCATCACGTTAAATATGGGATTATTTTATTCATTATTTAATAAAAGCACATTTTAATCTACAAAAAGTATTTTACATTTTCTGCTCCTTTATACTCACTACATCTCAGAACTAAAATATTAAATATAAATCAACAAAGACGTTATTAATGTATATCAACAAGAATGTATTGATCCCAGGGAGACAAGTTTCCCAGCAGTATGTAATGTATATATACATATATATATACATGTATATACATATATATATATATATATATATATATGTATATATATATACATATATATATACATATATATATACATGTATACAGTTTTCTTTTTATTATTAAGCAACATTTTTAACACCAGAACCGTCAGCGAGCGGTGAACAGCTGTTTGTGTGGCGTCTCTTCCGTCTCTTCCTGTTTCCTTCACCTACACTCCCCTGGGTCCTAAGTCCCTCCATGTACAGCTTCTTATCACCCTCTATGTACCAACGTACATTTATAACAAATACCACACATATTACAGTAATCAGCGTTAAATATGTGTCTGACCAAAATACCAAGAAAAGAACAAAATAAATGATTAATTTAAATTATTGTTTTTAGAGTTTTTAAAGTGTTTTGTTTGTAATATGTATAATAATCATCATTTAGTTATCACTACTGAGAATTTAACAAACATAAAAACATGACGTAGATTTACAGTTTTCAAGGTTTATATTTAAATATCATCTCTTACACATGAAGATAAAGTTATGAACACCGGCTGAATATCTATTATCAGAATCATTATAACTGTGTTATAACTCTACTGTGTAAAGGGAATACTGCTGTTAACAATAACCGGATGTGTTTAAAGTGTTTACAAACCAAATGTTATTGTACTTTTGTTCATATAGCAGTACTTTAAAATAAAAGTGAGTAATACTTTTGAATTCATTATTGAATTTTGCGCATA
The DNA here is from genome assembly GCA_032191485.1 of Leptoclinus maculatus. NCBI lineage: Eukaryota > Metazoa > Chordata > Actinopteri > Perciformes > Stichaeidae > Leptoclinus > Leptoclinus maculatus. The sequence goes on along the minus strand of JAVDOI010000036.1, from coordinate 1,453,717 downwards.
ACAATGAGATTAATCGTGATTAAAAAATGTAATTGTTGCGCAGCACTAATATATATATATATATATATATATATATATATATATATATATATATATATATATATATATAGAGAGAGAGAGAGAGAACATACAGTATATTTACTATACAGAACCAGTAAATAAGTAAAGAAGTAGAATAAATCAGACGGTTTAATAATGTTGTGTGTTGATGTCTGAAAGTCACGTCTTTATAACGGATGAATGTTTCCCTAAAGCAGCCAGTCTTTGTGCTAAGCTAGGCTAACAGTTTCCCCCTGCTTCCAGTCTTTTTGCTAAGCTAGGCTAACAGTTTCCCTCTGCTTCGTCTTTGTGCTAAGCTAGGCTAACCGTTTCTCCCTGCTTCCAGTCTTTTTGCTAAGCTAACTGTAAATATATTTTGTATGTTGATGTGAACAATGTTTAAAAGTTGTAACTCAAAGAACTCAAAGATTACAAGAACGTGTTGTTTAAATTTAAATTTAAATTTAAATTTAAATTAAACATGCAATGCTCGAACAAGACAGCAGCAATAGCTGGGTTAGCTGTTAGCTTGATGCTAGCGCACACACAGATTCAGCAGGATGATGGATGGTCCAGTGAAATCGTAGTCCAGTTAGAGAAACTCTATCTGTCTCCTCTGTCTGCCCAGCTGTCTGTCGTCTGCAGCCTCACATGTGTACACACACACACACGCACGCACGCACACACGCACGCACACACGCACGCACGCACGCACACACACACACACACACACACATGCACACACACACACACACACACACACACACACTCTCTGGTCTCCCTTGAGCTCAGCAGGCTAATTAACTAATGTGCTGATCTTTCACTGCCTCTCTGTGTTCACCAGTGTGTGTGTGTGTGTGTGTGTGTGTGTGTGTGTGTGTGTGTGTGTGTGTGAGACTTACTGTAGCTCTCCTCTGTTCATTGAGACTCTGCGTTTCCATGGTGAACTCTTCTTCTGTCTGATTAGCAGCAGTCAGTCGGTGAACTCTTCTTCTACTGTCTGATTAGAGTCGTCTCCGTCACTAATGGACTCTGTGATGAAGTGAAGAGTTAATCTGAGCTCAGTCACAGGATTCATTTAGTGTTTCATCAACGCAGGAGGACGTCTCTTTAAGAGCAGTGATTGCTAGCATGCCAGGTCGCTAGCTTCAGTGATTGATAGCATGCTAGGTCGCTAGCATGCGTGCTAGCTGGTAAGCTAACCCTCTGAATCAGTTTCAGGGTCTTTCTTCTCTGTGTTCTTGATGTTCTCTGTAATATAAAGTTCTGCTCCTCTATGAAACAGAGCCATCATGACTAGAAGTAGAGAGAACTAGAACATGTCTTTAGTGCAGAATAACACAGTTACAATGATATTAATCATAATGTAAGCTATCATGTTGAGTACGTTAAGAATAATACATCATCCTGAAATACATGAAAATGTTTCAGAGGAATAAAAACATATCAGAGAAGAGAAACTGATTTGTGCTCCGACAGAAGATGAACCGAGCCTCGTTTTAGTTTCTCGTGTCCTCTCTTTATTGATTAATGTGTCCCAGCTGAAAAACCAGCAGATACGAGATACGAAGTGCCGCTACAGCCGAGGGTTCGAATCCCACCGGAGACGCCCACGTACAGAAGATATTCAGCAGCGTTTTAAAGGAAAACCCTCCATTTTGTCTCCTTCACCACCAGATTTACATGAAACAGATTTCTAACATTTAAGAGGCTTTTTAGTGTGTGTGTGTGTGTGTGTGTGAGTGTGTGCGTGAGAGCTGTCAATCAAACTTAAAGGGAGTAGAAGCGGCTGCCAGGATGAGAGTGAAGTTTCCATCCAGCTCCGTGTTACTGGAGCTGCTGAAGCTTTGTGAGAGAATCAGTGAGAAGACAGACGGAAACAGATCAATAACTCTATCAGATCACACACACACACACACACACACACACACTGATAATCTCTACACTGTGTTAGAGAGCTTCTTGTAAATAATACAAGGTTTTAAAGCTCCTCATCAGGTGAAGAATCAGAAGAGCTTAAAGAGAAGAGTAAAGTCAGGATATCGTAGAGTAAAGTCAGGATATCGTAGAGTAAAGTCAGGATATCGTAGAGTAAAGTCAGGATATCGTAGAGTAAAGTCAGGATATCGTAGAGTAAAGTCAGGATATCGTAGAGTAAAGTCAGGATATCGTAGAGTAAAGTCAGGATATCGTAGAGTAAAGTCAGGATATCGTAGAGTAAAGTCAGGATGTCGTAGAGTAAAGTCAGGATGTCGTAGAGTAAAGTCAGGATATCGTAGAGTAAAGTCAGGATATCGTAGAGTAAAGTCAGGATATCGTAGAGTAAAGTCAGGATATCGTAGAGTAAAGTCAGGATATCGTAGAGTAAAGTCAGGATATCGTAGAGTAAAGTCAGGATATCGTAGAGTAAAGTCAGGATATCGTAGAGTAAAGTCAGGATGTCGTAGAGTAAAGTCAGGATATCGTAGAGTAAAGTCAGGATATCGTAGAGTAAAGTCAGGATATCGTAGAGTAAAGTGTGTTAAAGGGTCCTGATGGATGTTGACATCACCGTTTGGTCATATAGTGTAAACCATGTGTTTTTTAAAATGTCCCTAACAGGCTCCTGTAATTAAAATGCCCTACCTGTCTGTCTCTCTCTGTAGTTAAATGTCCTACCTGTCTGTCTCTCTCCACAGTCATGCCCCTTTGAAGCTGACTCCTCATCAGACCTGCAGCCAGCTCTCCTCCTCCTCCTCCCCTCCTCTCCTCCTCCATCCCTCCATCCTTTCCTCCTCTCTCTGTCCACCATGCTCCCCTCTTCCTCTCCTCTCCTCTTCCTCCTCCTCTCCCTCCTCCTCCTCTCCTCCCCCCTCCTCTCTGCCCCGGCTGCTCCTCCCCCTCCCCCCGTGGCGTCGGGCCGGGTGGTGTACCGAGCCTTTGACTCCTCCCTCACACACCTGACCGTCCACCGGAGGACAGGTGAGGTGTTCGTCGGCGCCGTCAACCGAGTGCTGAAGCTGTCGACCAATCTGACGGAGCTGAGGAGTCACATGACCGGACCGGTGGAGGACAACGCCAAGTGTTACCCTCCGCCCAGCGTCAGGGCCTGTGCTCACAGGTTAGTGTGACCTGTCTGTCTGCACCTGTCTGTCTGCGGCTGTCTGTCTGTCTACACCTGTCTGTCTGCACCTGTCTGTCTACACCTGTCTGTCGAAACATGTCTGTCTACACCTGTCTTTCTACACCTGTCTTTCTACACCTGTCTGTCTACACCTGTCTGTCGAAACATGTCTGTCTACACCTGTCTTTCTACACCTGTCTGTCTACACCTGTCTGTCTACACCTGTCTGTCTACACCTGTCTTTCTACACCTGTCTTTCTACACCTGTCTGTCTACACCTGTCTGTCTACACCTGTCTGTCTACACCTGTCTGTCTACACCTGTCTTTCTACACCTGTCTTTCTACACCTGTCTGTCTGCACCTGTCTTTCTACACCTGTCTGTCTACACCTGTCTTTCTACACCTGTCTTTCTACACCTGTCTGTCTACATCTGTCTGTCTACACCTGTCTGTCTACACCTGTCTGTCTACACCTGTCTTTCTACACCTGTCTGTCTACACCTGTCTGTCTACATCTGTCTGTCTACATCTGTCTTTCTACACCTGTCTGTCTACACCTGTCTTTCTACACCTGTCTTTCTACACCTGTCTTTCTACACCTGTCTGTCTACACCTGTCTGTCTACACCTGTCTGTCTGCACCTGTCTTTCTACACCTGTCTGTCTACACCTGTCTTTCTACACCTGTCTGTCTACACCTGTCTTTCTACACCTGTCTGTCTACACCTGTCTGTCTACACCTGTCTGTCTACACCTGTCTTTCTACACCTGTCTGTCTACACCTGTCTATCTACACCTGTGTGTACCTGTCTGTCTACACTTGTCTTTCTACACTTGTCTTTCTTCATCTGTCTGTCTTATACACCTGTCTTACTGTTTCATTTGTCTCACTGTGTTACTGTCTCGCTGCTTTACCTGTCTGTGTCCTCTTCTGTTTGTGTAACAGTCTCATATGTCTGTCTACCTACCTGTCTAACGTCCCACATGTCTGTCTGTCTTCCCTCAGACTGGAGTCGTCAGATAACGTGAATAAGCTCTTACTGGTGGATTATACTGGGAACAGACTGGTGGCGTGCGGGTCGATCTGGCAGGGCGTCTGTCAGTTCCTCCGACTGGAAGATCTCTTCAAACTGGGAGAGCCGCATCACCGCAAAGAGCACTACCTGTCTGGAGCCAGAGAGGCTGATGGGATGGCAGGTAAGCTGGTGCAGAGGGGGTCAAATACACCTGAACAGGTAGGAAGTTGAGACAAAGTATAGATGGGACAGACTTTTTAAAAGGACTTTCAAACACCTCCAAGTTAGCAAAGTCCTAAATCTCATTAAGTCATTTTTATAAAATCCTCCAGCTAATGCTAAGCCATGCTAACATTTAATGCAGGAGAGGTCACAAAAGCTAACTGTTTACTAGCTAACGAGCTAAGGTTAATTCTGGGTTGTCCACTCCAGACTACAGACAGGTCCAGGATGTGTTTAGCCTTAGCTTAGCACAAAGTTTGGAGCTATCTGCTGACCAACAACTGAAAGCATCATCTCAAAAGCCCTGCTAACGTTTATTACTTTACAATAGCTAATGCTGCTTTACAAAAGCAAACCAAACCTAAAGATAATTCCTGGGATGGTCAGTAAAGCTAATACTAGCACTAGCCTACTGCTAGCAAGCTAATCTGCTAGCCTGTTTACTGTTGTTTTACCAAAAAGACGTTAAAATATGCTCTCTTTTCCTAACTCCAGGGAGTGTTTAGGCTAGCTTAGCACAAAGACTGGTAGCTTAGCTTATAACAGGACTGATCGGTGACTGGCTTGTAAACTAACAATCCAACATGTAAATGTGACAGCTTTGGAGTTGTTAGACGGTGTATTTCTTGCTGGAGCCAGGCTCCAGCTTTTGTGCTAAGCTAGGCTAAACACATCCTGTTCCTTTGATAATGGTTAAGGGTGACTAGATAGAAAGATGTTCGATAGAGTACTTTAGTCATTTTGACTGTAAATTGTAAAAAAACAAAACAAAGATAAAGAGTGAGAAAACAATTCATGTAATAAATAACTTAAATAAAAATGGTGACATTCTGACTGAAGGTTACTCTTTAAAGTTTCTGCTCAGGTTTCACAGTTTTTTTTATTACATCCAAAGACATTCCGCAGAGTTTTTGCCGATAAAGTTTTTGGTAATTTTGATTTAAAAAAAGAAAAGATAAACAAAGCTCTCGTGTTTCCTCTCGACTTTGTTCTTGAAAAGCTGAAGAAGCATTTTGTCAATCATGTGTCAGTGTCGACATGTTTATTTTATTTTTTTATTGTAAGTCAGCTGCGCTTGTTTTTATTTTGAACAAAAAGCTGAATGAAGACTTCTGACAAAACAGATGATTGACAAACAACACTGACAGCGAGTCGTCTCATCTCAGAGCTCGTCTCTGCTCTCAAACAGTCATCACATGTCACTCACTCTGCTGTAAATATTAGTTTATCTCATAATTATGAGACTTGATCTCATGATTGATTGATTATGAGTTCTGAAATGGTTCTGGAGGTGAGAACTAGATATTAATACTAGAACAACCCAGTAAAAACCCTTTTAACCACTTAACAACTAGCAACCTGGCAATTCTTATAACCTAAGCAGGGTGACTTTTAATATCCTTTTAGCTCTGCAGGCACCTCTTGTCACCAATATCACCAGTGGATGATACCAGTGATGTTCTGGCTTTAATCCCCAGCTGTAGAGCTCTATTCTCCTGGACCCTGAACACCTCATGTTAGTTTGTGATGTTTCCAGTCAGGATGTTTTCTATTGCTCATGTCTGTCTACACCCGTCTGTCTACACCCGTCTGTCTACACCCGTCTGTCTACACCCGTCTGTTTACACCCGTCTGTTTACACCCGTCTGTCTACACCCGTCTGTCTACACCCGTCTGTCTACACCCGTCTGTCTACACCCGTCTGTTTACACCCGTCTGTTTACACCCGTCTGTTTACACCCGTCTGTCTACACCCGTCTGTCTACACCCGTCTGTCTACACCCGTCTGTCTACACCCGTCTGTTTACACCCGTCTGTCTACACCTGTTTGTCTACACCTGTCTGTTTATACCTGTCTACACCTGTCTGTCTACACCTGTCTGTTTACACCTGTCTTTCTACACCTGTCTGTCTGCACCTGTCTGTCTACACCTGTCTGTCAACACCTGTCTTTCTACACCTGTCTGTCTACACCTGTCTGTCTACACCTGTCTGTCTACACCTGTCTGTTTATACCTGTCTGCGTCTGTCTACACCTGTCTGTCTACACCTGTCTGTTTACACCTGTCTGTCTACACGTGTCTGTCTACACATGTCTGTCTACACCTGTCTGTCTACACCTGTCTGTCTACACGTGTCAGGTGTAGACAGACAGGTGTAGACGGGTATAAACAGACAGGTGTAGACAGATTGTCTACACCTGTCTGTCTACACCTATCTGTCTACACCTGTCTGTCTACACCTGTCTGTTTATACCCGTCTACACCTGTCTGTCTACACCTGTCTGTCTACACCTGTCTGTCTACACCTGTCTTTCTACACCTGTCTGTCTACACCTGTCTGTTTATACCTGTCTACACCTGTCTGTCTACACCTGTCTGTTTATACCCGTCTACACCTGTCTGTCTACACCTGTCTGTCTACACCTGTCTGTCTACACCTGTCTGTCTACACCTGTCTTTCTACACCTGTCTGTCTACACCTGTCTGTTTATACCTGTCTACACCTGTCTGTCTACACCTGTCTGTTTATACCTGTCTGTCTACACGTGTCAGGTGTAGACAGACAGGTGTAGACGGGTATAAACAGACAGGTGTAGACAGATTGTCTACACCTGTCTGTCTACACCTATCTGTCTACACCTGTCTGTCTACACCTGTCTGTTTATACCCGTCTACACCTGTCTGTCTACACCTGTCTGTCTACACCTGTCTGTCTACACCTGTCTTTCTACACCTGTCTGTCTACACCTGTCTGTTTATACCTGTCTACACCTGTCTGTCTACACCTGTCTGTCTACACCTGTCTGTCTACACCTGTCTGTTTATACCTGTCTGTCTACACGTGTCAGGTGTAGACAGACAGGTGTAGACGGGTATAAACAGACAGGTGTAGACAGATTGTCTACACCTGTCTGTCTACACCTATCTGTTTATACCTGTCTACACCTGTCTGTCTACACCTGTCTGTCTACACCTGTCTGTCTACACCTGTCTGTCTACACCTGTCTGTCTACACCTGTCTTTCTACACCTGTCTGTCTACACCTGTCTGTTTATACCTGTCTACACCTGTCTGTCTACACCTGTCTGTCTACACCTGTCTGTCTACACCTGTCTGTCTACACCTGTCTGTTTATACCTGTCTACACCTGTCTGTCTACACCTGTCTGTCTACACCTGTCTGTCTACACCTGTCTGTCTACACCTGTCTGTCTTGTATTATATAAACAATAAATGTATCAATACGGTGGAGAAATCAATACCTGAAATGTAAACAAGTCAATGGTAAAATCACGTTTTATTAACTTAAAGGAGAGACCTGTCAATCATCTGCTGTAAGAACAAAGTCATCTGTAAACCGGTGTCATGAATGTGTTCTTCCTCCTCCTCCTCCTCCTCCTCAGGTGTGGTAGTTGGCGAGGACGACTGGACGGCCGACCCGAAGAGGAAGAGGCCCGTGAAGGGCGGCAGCCGGCTCTTCATCGGCGCCGCCATCGACGGAAAGTCCGAGTACTTCCCCACGCTGTCCAGCAGGAAGCTGGTGGCGGACGAGGAGAGCGTCAACATGTTCTCTCTGGTCTACCAGGATGAGTTTGTGTCCTCTCAGATCAAGATCCCGTCGGACACGCTGTCCCTCTACCCGGCCTTCGACATCTACTACGTCTACGGCTTCTCCAGCCGCACCTACGTCTACTTCCTGACGCTGCAGCTGGACACGCAGCTCACGCAGATGGATGCTGGCGGAGAGAAGTTCTTCACCTCTAAGATCGTCCGCATGTGTTCCAACGACACCGAGTTCTACTCCTACGTGGAGTTCCCTCTGGGCTGCACCAAGGATGGCGTGGAGTACCGACTCGTCCAGGCCGCCTACAAGCAGAAACCAGGGCGGAGGCTGGCCCACGCACTCGGCCTGTCGGAGGACGACGATGTCCTCTTTGTTGTCTTCTCACAGGTGAGTGAAGGAGAGAGAGAAGAGAGAGAGAGAGACTGACTGACTTCCATTTCTTTTTCTTCTTTCGTTACATTTTTTCTCTTTCTTTTGTCTCCGTCTTTCTTCTTCCTCTAACTATCGTCTTCCTCTGTTTGTCTTTCTCTTTATTGTGCGTATTTTGACTGTCTTTGTTGACATCGTCTCTTCTTCCGGACTTGTCTTCATGTCCTTCTCTGCGTCCTTTGTCCTCGTCTCCTGTTTCCTTTGTTCCTTGTGACATCACCGTGCCTTGCTTCAGGGACTTGAACCCTCACCTGTCTCTCTCTCTCTCTCTGTGTGTTCAGGGTCAGAAGAACCGGTCCAACCCCCCCAGAGAGACGGTCCTGTGTCTGTTCACCCTGCAGCACATCAACCTGGCCATGAGGGAGAGGATCCGGTCCTGTTACCGTGGAGAGGGACGCCTCTCCTTACCCTGGTTACTCAACAAGGAGCTGCCCTGCATCCACACGGTGAGCTAGCATGTTAGCATGGTGGCTAACTTCCTGTTAGCGAAGGATCAGCTGATCGTCTGGCTGGTGTGTTGTGAAACCAACCAACCAACCAACCAACCACAGCCAATCAGCCTCATACTGATGAAGTGTGTGTGAGAGTCTGTTCCTCTTGATAAATATGAACAAATCATCTACTGTAAATATATATAAACATATATAGAGACAACAAAGCTTTAATATTTGTTTAAAGAAACTAACAAATACATGATTTTCATCTAATGCAGGTTGACGATGATGTCATCCTTCATATTTACTAAATGCATGAATTATTAATCATATCTCTTCTCTCTGTGTTCCACAGCCGAAGCAGATCGGAGATGATTTCTGTGGTCTGGTCCTGAACCAGCCTCTGGGGGGTCTGAGGGTCATCGAGGGGAACCCGCTCTACGAGGACCGGACCGAGGGCATGGGGGCCGTGGCGGCCTACACCTACGGGGAGCACACGGTGGTGTTCGTGGGGACACGGAGCGGTCAGCTGAAGAAGGTAGGAGGAGGAGGAGGAGCTGATGAAGATGTTTGTGATTTTTTATTCTGGGACTCTCAAAACGTTGGAGAGAAAAACGGCTGCATGAATGTTTTAAAAACGTATTTTTTGGGTTCTTTGGCTGCTTCAGGAGCTTCTTCATGTTTAACATCTTGAGTGTTTTTCTTGAACTTCTTCATCGATCCTGAAGCTGATTGTCACGGTTGTTGTTGTGTTTCTATTTCTTCTGTTAAAGCTCAGAGGTCAGATGTTCCTCTCATGTTTCTCATTTAAAACTCTTCATTAAACCTGATTTCATTAGAGAGAGAGAGACAGAGAGAGACAGAGAGAGACAGAGAGAGAGAGAGAGAGAGAGAGAGAGAGAGAGAGAGAGAGAGAGAGAGAGAGAGAGAGAGAGAGAGAGAGAGAGAGAGAGAGAGAGAGAGAGAGAGAGAGAGAGAGAGAGAGAGAGAGAGAGAGAGAGAGAGAGAGAGAGAGAGAGAGAGAGAGAGAGAGAGAGAGAGAGAGAGAGAGAGAGAGAGAGAGAGAGAGAGAGAGAGAGAGAGAGAGAGAGAGAGAGATCGTTTTCATTGGTTAATCAGTAGCTAACGAGTTGACGTGTTCTTCAGTAGCTGAGAGGGTTCTGAGAGGGTTCTGAGAGGGTTCTGAGAGGGTTCCTGAGGACTACAGGAGAAGAACTACAGCTTCTTCTTCGTCTGTATTTTCACAGAATCGTTTGTGTTTTGAGTTTATTTACCTTCAGCGGTCTTAACACCACAAATGTTCACCGGACCTTAAAATACATCATTTAAAGATCCCTGAGCTGTTCACAGCTGTTCACATCTGTTCACATCTGTTCACATCTGTTGGTTTTCACAGTCGGTTGAACGAGGAAACGTTCATTAAACTGAACCGGTTCTCTGAGGCGGTCTGAGGACCAAACGGGAAGTGGACCTGAAACCTGAAGCGACTCACCGAACCACTCGGGGTTTAGTTAGTGCGACCACACACAGAGAAGCTCAGAGAGGAGGTGAAGAGGTGCAGCTCCACCTTCATATCAAGTTAAAGCCACATGGACCAGCTGGAGGTCAGGTCTCAGCTGCTCAAAGGGGACCCTCTGAGCCCATGTGGGTCTGTCCTCACGGTTAAGACCTCTGCTCCAGGGTCACGTGATGTCCTCACGGTTAAGACCTCTGCTCCAGGGTCACGTGATGTCCTCGCGGTTAAGACCTCTGCTCCAGGGTCACGTGATGTCCTCACGGTTAAGACCTCTGCTCCAGGGTCACGTGATGTCCTCGCGGTTAAGACCTCTGCTCCAGGGTCACGTGATGTCCTCACGGTTAAGACCTCTGCTCCAGGGTCACGTGATGTCCTCACGGTTAAGACCTCTGCTCCAGGGTCACGTGATGTCCTCACGGTTAAGACCTCTGCTCCAGGGTCACGTGATGTCCTCGCGGTTAAGACCTCTGCTCCAGGGTCACGTGATGTCCTCGCGGTTAAGACCTCTGCTCCAGGGTCACGTGATGTCCTCGCGGTTAAGACCTCTGCTCCAGGGTCACGTGATGTCCTCGCGGTTAAGACCTCTGCTCCAGGGTCACGTGATGTCCTCGCGGTTAAGACCTCTGCTCCAGGGTCACGTGATGTCCTCGCGGTTAAGACCTCTGCTCCAGGGTCACGTGATGTCCTCGCGGTTAAGACCTCTGCTCCAGGGTCACGTGATGTCCTCGCGGTTAAGACCTCTGCTCCAGGGTCACGTGATGTCCTCGCGGTTAAGACCTCTGCTCCAGGGTCACGTGAGAGGCCGACGAGTGAACCGTGTGAAAACAGCCGAGGAGGAAAAGATCAGGAAGAGAAGAAAGAAACCGAGATCTGATCGAGTAACGTACGCTGTCAAATAACCCAACAGTTCAAAATGTATGTTTTATACATATATATATTAGTGCTGGTCACGTTAACGAGTTATTATCACGTTAACACATTAATTAATTAACGCCGACAATCATTTTATCGCGTTAACGCAGTTTTCTTTTTATTATTAAGCAACATTTTTAACACCAGAACCGTCAGCGAGCGGTGAACAGCTGTTTGTGTGGCGTCTCTTCCGTCTCTTCCTGTTTCCTTCACCTACACTCCCCTGGGTCCTAAGTCCCTCCATGTACAGCTTCTCATCACCCTCTATGTACCAACGTACATTTATAACAAATACCACACATATTACAGTAATCAGCGTTGAATATGTGTCTGAACAACATACCAAGAAAAGAACAAAATAAATGATTCATTTAAATTGTTTTAGAGTTTTTAAAGTGTTTTGTTTGTAATATGTATAATAATCATCATTTAGTTATCACTACTGAGAATTTAACAAACATAAAAACATGACGTAGATTTACAGTTTTCAAGGTTTATATTTAAATATCATCTCTTACACATGAAGATAAAGTTGTGAACACCGGCTGAATATCTATTATCAGAATCATTATAACTGTGTTATAACTCTACTGTGTAAAGGGAATACTGCTGTTAACAAGAACCGGATGTGTTTAAAGTGTTTACAAACCAAATGTTATTGACCTTTAGTTCATATAGCAGTACTTTAAAATAAAAGTGCACAATACACTACTTTAGAATTCATTGTTGAATTTTGCGCATAACAATGAGATTAATTGTGATTAAAAATTGTAATCATTGCCCAGTCAACAGTCGTAAACGATGTGAACAGAATCGTTTAAAGTAGCAGTAACCGTGGTAACGGTAGTACTGGCTCTCCTATCTATCGTGTTCTCGTATCAGCTGATCTGACAGCTGATTGGGTTCAGAGAGGATGATGTCATCAGCATGTAAGGAGAGAACGAGGCGACAGGAAGCTGGAGGGGGGACGTCCCGGGAGAGTGTGTGTGTGTGTGTGTGTGTGTGTGTGTGTGTGTGTGTGTGTGTGTGTGTGTGTGTGTGTGTGTGTGTGTGTGTGTGTGTGTGTGTGTGTGTGTGTGTGTGTGTGTGTGTGTGTGTGTGTGTGTGTGTGTGTGTGTGTGTGTGTCAGCAGCTCTCAGATCTGAGTCCAAAACAAACAGGCCGGAGGGCAGAGAGGAGACACGCTGCACTGACCTCACCTCCCAACACACACACACACACACACTGGAGTCACACTGGACCAGGTCTCCATGAAGACCTGGTCTCATGAAGACCTGGTCGTCGTCTTCTTCTGAGGTTTAACCCGACGAGGTCGCTGTGTGGAAGCGGTTCTTGGTTCCCGTCTGTAGAACCTTCGGTGTAGCTTTTAATTCATGGTTGATATCAGATCGTCTTCAACCTACTTCCTGTTGTCTTCACTCAGATCAGCCCGAACCGACCAATCACAGCTCTCCTTTACCTCCGTGTGGTTTCTCTGTGGGCCTGATACAGAACCTAAGTTTTGGAGGACCCCCCCCCCCCCATCATGTGTATTCAGTCTCATCATCGGGCTCCTCCAGCTGGCACGAGGCCGACGCCTCTTTGTGTCAGAAACACAGAAAAACTCATTATGAAATATTGTCGTTTCTCTGCAGATTTTTCCACTAACTGAAAGCTTTTTCTTTTTCTAAGAGAACACTTCCTCCTCTTCCTCCTCCTCTTCCTCCTGCTCGTCCCCTTTTTTCCATTAGCACAAAGTGAATTAGCGGAGATGAGTCAGCCAATCAGCTGTGGCATTCAGAGGCAGCGGAGCCATTATTGGCTAATGAGACGTCGGGGAATTGAACAGAATTTAACAGTAATGTCTGTTTGTAACCGAGCCGCCTGCACCTGCTCCTCTTCTTCCTCTTCTTCTTTCTCTTCTTCTTCTTCTTTCTCTCGGCGACCGCAGAATGAATCCTCACCGCCAGAGAGAGAGGAAATGAATCTGTTGATTTAGATTCATATCCACGATTATTATTCGGAGACGCCTGCAGCTGTTCCTCTGTTGTTCTGCAGATCTGGAACCAAACCTCGGCTCAGTTTATCTCCTCCAGAGAACACCTGGTTATTGATTAGCTCTTGTTGAGACGGCTGCACCTGTGTCTCACGGTTAACACTCTTGTTACCTTCACCTGCAGATACAGACCGTCAGTTAGATGAATTACTTGATTTTAGTTTCAGTTCATTCATCCATGAAATCATAATCTTTAACCCTCTGAACCACAAAAACCTGTTGACGGGATGGAGAAGCATGTTTTCTTGTTTTTTAAATCGCCAAATCTACACCGGTTATCAGCCAGAAGCTGTGAAAACTGTCATTATTATTATTTTCATCTTTCCAACAGTCCTTGAACACATCATGTGTGACGAACACTTACGTAAAAACAACACAAACGAAGCTTAAAATTGTGATATTTCATAAGAACATTTTATTCTACATGTAATATCTCGCCCCTAATAACCCGTAAACTGGACATTAATGTAAAAAAATTATCTTTAACCAGATTAAAAACTGAGTCATGACTGATTCACTGATTCTGAGACCAACAGTCATGTGACAAGAAATCAGAATTCTCAAAAACTCTCAATCCAGCGAGAGGCTGTACTGCTTTCCCACCGACTTCCTGTTTTGATGTTGGTAGATGTGGAAGGGCTAGTTAACTAGCTAGCTAACTAGCTGTTAGCTGTGAGAGAGCAATGAAACAATGAACTGATGGAGAAATGTTGCTGTGAAAAATTACCCAACGAATGCTGGTAGTCATTTGATCAAAGAACTGTTCAGAAGTAAAACAAGATTTCAAAGTCTGATCCCAACTTTCTATCTGTTTCTGGAGCTTTCACTGTCTTCATCAGCAGATCAGTCGCGGAGCTGTTGCTCCTGAACTTCAGTATTTGGTCGTTTCTTGCATTTAAAAAGTTTTTTCTTTTCAGCAGTCGAGTTCTGAATCTCAGATGTTTGAGTGTCCTTGAACGCACCATTAGGAAGAGTTTACAAAAACCAAAAACCGTTGACAAGTTTCCGTCTCTGCAGGTTTATTTTCGGCTACCTGGAGGGAACTCAATCTCACAGCTGATTGGTCGATGTTCCCTCCAGTGGTGTGCGACCTCGTCCGGTTTTTGTTTCTCTGAGAATCTTTTGTGAGGAGTTGAACTGAACTCTGTGGTTCATTATCGCAGTGGGCTGTCGGCCAATCACATCGCTCTGTCAGCAGAGCGAGGCCATTGATTGGTTGAATGTTGTGAGAAGGAATTAATGTGTGAATTCACCAATAAGCAGTGATATTTCATGGTCGGATATTAACTGAGGCTGATTGGTGTGTGATTGGAGGAGGAAGCATCACACCTGGGCTCACTGTGCACACACACACACACACACACACACACACATATATATATATACACATGCCATATACAGAAACGTTCACACACATTCAGAGACGTTGCTCACACACTGAGTTAAGGACCAGCTGGTGTTTTTGTTTACATTGGCTGTAAATTAGATTAGAGGCGATTAACAGTTGATGAGCCCCCCCCACAAACACACACAGCAGCATTAGCAGAAGTATTAGCAGCAGTAGCATTAACATTAGCAGCAGCTTTAACATCAGCAGCAGCAGTAACATTAACATTAACAGCAGCATTAACATTAGCATTAGCAACAGCAGTAACATTAATGTTGCTTGTTCTCATCACTAGTTCTCTGATATGTTGCTTGTTCTCATCACTAGTTCTCTGATATGTTGCTTGTTCTCATCACTAGTTGTGTGATATGTTGCTTGTTCTCATCACTAGTTGTGTGATATGTTGCTTGTTCTCATCACTAGTTGTGTGATATGTTGCTTGTTCTCATCACTAGTTGTGTGATATGTTGCTTGTTCTCATCACTAGTTGTGTGATATGTTGCTTGTTCTCATCACTAGTTGTGTGATATGTTGCTTGTTCTCATCACTAGTTGTGTGATATGTTGCTTGTTCTCATCACTAGTTGTGTGATATGTTGCTTGTTCTCATCACTAGTTGTGTGATATGTTGCTTGTTCTCATCACTAGTTGTGTGATATGTTGTTTGTTCTCATCACTAGTTGTCTGATATGTTGCTTGTTCTCATCACTAGTTGTGTGATATGTTGCTTGTTCTCATCACTAGTTGTCTGATATGTTGCTTGTTCTTATCACTAGTTGTGTGATATGTTGCTTGTTCTCATCACTAGTTGTGTGATATGTTGCTTGTTCTCATCACTAGTTGTGTGATATGTTGCTTGTTCTCATCACTAGTTGTCTGATATGTTGCTTGTTCTCATCACTAGTTGTGTGATATGTTGCTTGTTCTCATCACTAGTTGTCTGATATGTTGCTTGTTCTCATCACTAGTTGTGTGATATGTTGCTTGTTCTCACACTAGTTGTCTGATATGTTGCTTGTTCTCATCACTAGTTGTGTGATATGTTGCTTGTTCTCACACTAGTTGTCTGATATGTTGCTTGTTCTCATCACTAGTTGTGTGATATGTTGCTTGTTCTCATCACTAGTTGTCTGATATGTTGCTTGTTCTCATCACTAGTTGTGTGATATGTTGCTTGTTCTCATCACTAGTTCTCTGATATGTTGCTTGTTCTCATCACTAGTTGTGTGATATGTTGCTTGTTCTCATCACTAGTTGTCTGATATGTTGCTTGTTCTCATCACTAGTTGTGTGATATGTTGCTTGTTCTCATCACTAGTTGTGTGATATGTTGCTTGTTCTCATCACTAGTTGTCTGATATGTTGCTTGTTCTCATCACTAGTTGTCTGATATGTTGCTTGTTCTCATCACTAGTTGTGTGATATGTTGCTTGTTCTCATCACTAGTTGTGTGATATGTTGCTTGTTCTCATCACTAGTTGTGTGATATGTTGCTTGTTCTCATCACTAGTTGTGTGATATGTTGCTTGTTCTCATCACTAGTTGTGTGATATGTTGCTTGTTCTCATCACTAGTTGTCTGATATGTTGCTTGTTCTCATCACTAGTTGTCTGATATGTTGCTTGTTCTCATCACTAGTTGTCTGATATGTTGCTTGTTCTCATCACTAGTTCTCTGATATGTTGCTTGTTCTCATCACTAGTTGTCTGATATGTTGCTTGTTCTCATCACTAGTTGTGTGATATGTTGCTTGTTCTCATCACTAGTTGTCTGATATGTTGCTTGTTCTCATCACTAGTTGTCTGATATGTTGCTTGTTCTCATCACTAGTTGTCTGATATGTTGCTTGTTCTCATCACTAGTTGTCTGATATGTTGCTTGTTCTCATCACTAGTTGTGTGATATGTTGTTTGTTCTCATCACTAGTTGTGTGATATGTTGCTTGTTCTCATCACTAGTTGTGTGATATGCAGTTATGCAGCCAATCAGCAGCCAGAATACAAACACTAACTTCCTGTTGTTGTTACACCACCTGTCCCTTTCACCTCACACACTGTCTCTACTTCTTATTATCACTTCATCTGGCTTGTAGTACTTTTCTGACACACACACACACACCTACCTCCCTCCATCTAATAGGCTCTAAATGGATCAGTGAGAAAAGGCCGATTCTAAAGCCTGGGTGTAGATTTATGTCTCCGTCTGGACGAGCTGCTGCTGTCAGGGGCCAACCAGCCGCCCATAAATCCGCTATATGTGTGTGAGTGTGTGTTTCACAGCGCCAGGGGCTCAGAGTTAAAATGGGTTGATGGTTCTGTCTGGCAAGTCAAGGCATCGTTCTCTACGGGTGACTGAGAGGCTGCACTGTGTGTGTGTGTGTGTGTGTGTGTGTGTGTGTGTGTGTGTGTGTGTGTGTGTGTGTGTGTGTGTGTGTGTGTGTGTGTGTGTGTGTGTGTGTGTGTGTGTGTGTGTGTGTGTGTGTGTGTGTGTGTGTGTGTGTGTGTGTGTGTGTGTGTGTGTGTGTGTGTGTGTGTGCGGTTATTGATTCGCCTCAGGTTATGTTTTTGTGCTTACATGCATTTGTTTGCCTGTTTATGTATTCTGTATGAGTTTGTGTGTAATAAGATTTTGTTTCCATCAAGGTGTAATTCAACTATTACACATATACATATATATATATATATGTATATGTGTGTGTGTGTGTGTGTGTGTGTGTGTGTGTGAGTGAGAGAGAGAGAGAGAGAGAGAGAGAGAGTGTTTCCAGATGTGTCGGTTTAAAGCAGATGTGGGATCAGCTCCTGTGATGGCTGCCGCTGTGCAGACTGACTGTATATCCTTAGTTATATAACTTCTGTCATTGGAGATGAATCTTTCCACTCAGGTTTGGATGTATAATTCATAAAACCATCCAGAACCTCAGATAAAGATCCACTGACTTCCATCCACACAGTGTTTATGAAATGATTCACAGCTAACAGGTAGAGAGCTGAAAACACTCAGTGAGCTCTGTAGTTTAGTTGTCTAAACCTAACTAAGTAGTTTAGTTGTCTAAACCTAACTAAGTAGTTTAGTTGTCTCAACCTAACTAAGTAGTTTAGTTGTCTAAACCTAACTAAGTAGTTTAGTTGTCTAAACCTAACTAAGTAGTTTAGTTGTCTCAACCTAACTAAGTAGTTTAGTTGTCTGAACCTAACTAAGTAGTTTAGTTGTCTGAACCTAACTAAGTAGTTTAGTTGTCTGAACCTAACTAAGTAGTTTAGTTGTCTCAACCTAACTAAGTAGTTTAGTTGTCTCAACCTAACTAAGTAGTTTAGTTGTCTAAACCTAACTAAGTAGTTTAGTTATCTAAACCTAACTAAGTAGTTTAGTTGTCTGAACCTAACTAAGTAGTTTAGTTGTCTGAACCTAACTAAGTAGTTTAGTTGTCTGAACCTAACTAAGTAGTTTAGTTGTCTAAACCTAACTAAGTAGTTTAGTTATCTAAACCTAACTAGGTAGTTTAGTTGTCTAAACCTAACTAAGTAGTTTAGTTGTCTAAACCTAACTAAGTAGTTTAGTTGTCTCAACCTAACTAAGTAGTTTAGTTGTCTGAACCTAACTAAGTAGTTTAGTTGTCTGAACCTAACTAAGTAGTTTAGTTGTCTCAACCTAACTAAGTAGTTTAGTTGTCTCAACCTAACTAAGTAGTTTAGTTGTCTGAACCTAACTAAGTAGTTTAGTTGTCTGAACCTAACTAAGTAGTTTAGTTGTCTGAACCTAACTAAGTAGTTTAGTTGTCTGAACCTAACTAAGCAGTTTAGTTGTCTCAACCTAACTAAGTAGTTTTGTTGTCTCAACCTAACTAAGCAGTTTAGTTGTCTCAACCTAACGAAGCAGTTTAGTTGTCTCAACCTAACTAAGTAGTTTAGTTGTCTGAACCTAACTAAGCAGTTTAGTTGTCTGAACCTAACGAAGCAGTTTAGTTGTCTCAACCTAACGAAGCAGTTTAGTTGTCTGAACCTAACGAAGCAGTTTAGTTGTCTGAACCTAACTAAGCAGTTTAGTTGTCTGAACCTAACGAAGCAGTTTAGTTGTCTCAACCTAACGAAGCAGTTTAGTTGTCTGAACCTAACGAAGCAGTTTAGTTGTCCGAACCTCACTGCGTAGTTTAGTTGTCCGAACCTCACTGCGTAGTTTAGTTGTCTGATGCTAACAGGAGCTAATTTTGCTTTAATCCTATGTGATGCTAATCATACGTATGAATAGAGTTCTCTGTCAGCCTCAGAAGAGCTAATAATAAGCACATTAAGTAGCATTGTGTCTCTCAGTGCTCTGCGTTAGCAGCAGGTATTTGTGTTGCTTCACTAACAGCAGCTGGTGTTTGTGTCTCTATCTGTGTGAGTCTACTGTTCAACAACCTGCTAATGAAATATGTTCAGGACTCAGACGTCTTCATATGTGAACCCATATGGAGTCCATGTGTAGGAATATAAATCATGTTGTAGTTAAGAGGAAATGGTGCCGGACTGGTGACAACAGATATTTCTAAACTGGTTCTCTGTTTATCTTTTCACAGCATGAGGGATGTTTAATCAGAATATCAGCTTTAAAAGGGAGAAAAATACACAAAAAGCAGTTAATGCAAAAGTCAAAAAGCATACAAATATAATTATGCAAAGAAATATTTTACATACGTGTTTTGAAATGAAAGAGCTGTAGTTTAGTGCAGAAGTTCACAGTATGAAGAACACTGAATATTTGGAAACGTTTAGATTTCTTTGATTTGATTGTGAAGAATACTTTCAGTAAATGTTGCTGATAATCTCTGTGAGCTTCACATTCCTGGATGTGTGTGTGTGTGTGTGTGTGTGTGTGTGTGTGTGTGTGTGCGTGTGTGTGTGTGTGCGTTAGCATTGGTGTGTCGCTGTGCTAACGGGTTTGAACCTGCCAGAGAGCAGAGTAATGATTTACTCTGTTTACCTAACTGTTTGACCTCTGTTTGTGTGTGTGTGTGTGTGTGTGTGTGCGTGTGTGCGTGTGCGTGCATGCGCGTGCGTGTGTTTCCTGTAATTATTTGTTGCAGGGACTCGTAACTCTCTCTCTGTGGTTCAGCTGTCACAGTAATAAATGCAGGTGTTTAGGAGGCACCTCTAAACACCTGGGACCTGTGTGTGTGTGTGTGTGTGTGTGTGTGTGTGTGTGTGTGTGTGTGTGTGTGTGTGTGTGTGTGTGTGTGTGTGTGTGTGTGTGAGGCTTTTATGTGTCGGCCCCTTCAGGAAATCCCCACATGATTTGTAAACAGACCGTAGTTTCCTCTCACTTAAATATATTTCTCGATAAAATGTTTAAAATCAGAATAATATTTATTATTATTAATATTATATTTATTATCAAATATTTGATGAATCTCCATCTCATGAAATAATCCGTTTGAGAAGTTCTGAGCTCAGGTGAAATAAGTACAACCCTGTTTCCTACTAAATGAAGTTCCCATAGAACTCTAGGGGAACTCAAAAGAGACCACTCAGTTTATTATCAGATTTAATGTTTGAAATTGAAACAAAACAAAAAAATACTACCAAAATACAAAATTGCAACAAAAATTTCACTCATTACATGAACGTTCTGTGTTGAATTCTATTAAATCATTTCAAACTTATTTCAGAAGAAAACACACACACACACACAAAGCTGTGATAAACTCAGTGTGTGTGTGTGTGTGTGTGTGTGTGTGTGTGTGTGTGTGTGTGTGTGTGTGTGTGTGTGTGTGTGTGTGTGTGTGTGTGTGTGTGTGTGTGTGTGTGCATCGTCAGGACTCACCTTGGGAAATGACTTCATCTCTCTCTCTTTGTCTCTCTCTCTCCTTATTGACCTTGTTTTACAACGAGGACAATAAAGTTTGTCCCAAAGGACACGTTTTAGCCTGACGTCACACACACACACACACACACACACACACACACACACACACACACACACACACACACACACACACACACTAGTAAAACATTGTGTGGTCTAAATGAAAAGTGAGCGAGTGTGTCTGCTTCCTCTCTTTTATGGATCGTCTACAAAATATTCTGTAAAGTGTGTGTGTGTGTGTGTGTGTGTGTGTGTGTGTGTGTGTGTGTGTGTGTGTGTGTGTGTGTGTGTGTGTGTGTGTGTGTGTGTGTGTGTGTGTGTGTGTGTGTGTGTGTGTGTGTGTGTGTGTGTGTGTGTGGTGAGCTGCAGACACACCCAGTCTAAATGTGAACATGGTCAGACTTCTGAAAAACAACACTCGTACTGTAAGTGATATTTTTATTTCCCAGGATGGTGAAGTGGTGACTCCGCCCTCTGCCTCTGATTCGCTCAGCCTGATAGTCTGAACCAATCCCAGACCTCCTGTCTAAACCCAACCATCTCATCAGTAGTCCTGATTATGGATTATTGGAGGATTATTAGTTATTAGTTTGACAAAACAATCTCAACTCAAGGTTTACTAACACGCTTCTTCTTGAGCTTTCAGCCGGACCTCATGGTCTTCATTTGAGGTTTGATTTCAGTTCTTTACTATCTGTGTTGACCCAAAGGAAGAGATGGAGGAGAGGAGAGGAAAGGTGAAGGAAGGAGAGAAGGAGAGAAGGGAGAGGGAGAGAGGAGGTGGTTTTGGAAGAGGAAAGGGAGGGAAGAGAAAGGATGAGAGGACAACAAGAGAGAAGCAGACGAGGCAAAGAGACGATGGGGGGAAGAAAGCATAGCGAGGAGGAAAGAGGAGACGAGGAGGAGCAGCGTGATCAGAGGAGAAAGATGGGGGGAAGAAAGCATAGCGAGGAGGAAAGAGGAGACGAGGAGGAGCAGCGTGATCAGAGGAGAAAGATGGGGGGAGTTTTCGTTTGAGAAAGAACGGAGGATGGATGGAAAATAGGTGATGAGGAGGAGGATTAGGAGGAAGAAGAAGGGACAATGGGGGAGAAAGTGTTGGAGCTTAATCCACTGAGCACGTGAAACTGGGTCACATGAACAGATACAGAGAGGAAGTGTGTGTGTGTGTGCGTGTGCGTGTGCGTGCGTGTGTGTGTGTGTGCGTGCGTGTGTGTGCGTGCGTGTGTGCGTGCGCGTGTGTGTGTGTGCGTGCGTGTGTGTGCGTGCGTGTGTCAGACAGCTCTTTGTTTCTGACCCTCTGAGAAGTGTTTCCTGTTCCCAGGAGTTCCCCAGACGATGGTGATGATAAGGACCAGTGTTCCCAGTAAACACAGTGTTCATTCACATCACCAGTGTGTTACTGTAGTCCTTACCTCTGTTCTCTGTCTCACCTGTACTTTACATGACAGTCATTTAGCAGACTTACAGATTCAGATTCTATCACATTCACACACCTACGGGAGACATTTTGGGGTTAAGTGTCTCAAGGACACATCGACATGCGACTAGCGGAGCCGGAGCCGGGGATCGAACCGCCGATCCTCTGATTGAAGGACGGCCCTGCTCTCCACTTAGCCACAGTCGCCCCTTTAGTTCATTTCATCACAGAAATAAAATGCTTCTGTTGTCTTCCAGTTCCGAGGGGTGTGAGAGGCTTTTATTGTGAAAATTCTGTCTAGAATGAGACCGAATTGAGGAATTTATTCCCGTTATTTTACGTTAATTCCCTCTGTAACGAAGCTCAAACATACGGAGCGGCACTCGAACGCAACACGACAGATGTTTTTTCCCTCTCGTTCTGTCCTGCTATTGGATCTCATACCTGTTACCATGGTTACCATCAGAATCAGTCTGATTGAAATAACCGATGTGTTGGTTTAAGTCTGGAGGAGTTCCAACGTGGCGTTCAGCTCGTTAACGGTCGGCCCGTTAATTAACGTGTCCTCCAGCGCCACTGATGTTTTTCACTGAAACACACCGACCCACTTCAGTGTGTGTGTGTGTGTGTTTCGTTGCCTCGTGTTTCATCACACGCTGAAAATGACTAACAATTAATTTCCTACCGATTTAATTACGTCCTCTCAGCCTCTCGTCTCACCTGGTTCTGTCCTCACTAGCTCAGTATCTGCCGTCCAATCAAAAGAAGCTGATCATCAATTAAAATGACTAATAACATTTATTAACGCTCCCTCTCTCTGTAATTATAACCGGCGGTGAAGTCAGAGAGAAGTTAATGTCTGATCTGAAATCAGTCTGAAGATAAACTCAACAAACAGTCTAGATCATTTCTCTCTGCTGATCAATGTCAAACTAAACGTGCTGACATGTAGAAAACATCAAACACAGATCAATATCTGTGCTCTCCATCTAGAATATAGAATCAAGTTCTCTTCAGTTTCACGGTAAGCAGACGAGCTGATCTCAGATCAGACACTGAACTAAACTACTTAGTTAGGTTGAGACAACTAAACTACTTAGTTAGGTTGAGACAACTAAACTACTCAGTTAGGTTAAGACAACTAAACTACTTAGTTAGGTTAAGACAACTAAACTACTTAGTTAAGTTGAGACAACTAAACTACTCAGTTAGGTTTAGACAACTAAACTACTTAGTTAGGTTAAGACAACTAAACTACTTAGTTAGGTTAAGACAACTAAACTACTTAGTTAGGTTGAGACAACTAAACTACTTAGTTAGGTTGAGACAACTAAACTACTTAGTTAGGGTTAGACAACTAAACTACTTAGTTAGGTTAAGACAACTAAACTACTTAGTTAGGTTAAGACAACTAAACTACTTAGTTAGGTTGAGACAACTAAACTACTCAGTTAGGTTTAGACAACTAAACTACTTAGTTAGGTTAAGACAACTAAACTACTTAGTTAGGTTAAGACAACTAAACTACTTAGTTAGGTTAAGACAACTAAACTACTTAGTTAGGTTAAGACAACTAAACTACTTAGTTAGGTTAAGACAACTAAACTACTCAGTTAGGTTTAGACAACTAAACTACTTAGTTAGGTTAAGACAACTAAACTACTTAGTTAGGTTAAGACAACTAAACTACTTAGTTAGGTTGAGACAACTAAACTACTTAGTTAGGGTTAGACAACTAAACTACTTAGTTAGGTTAAGACAACTAAACTACTTAGTTAGGTTAAGACAACTAAACTACTTAGTTAGGTTGAGACAACTAAACTACTCAGTTAGGTTTAGACAACTAAACTACTTAGTTAGGTTAAGACAACTAAACTACTTAGTTAGGTTAAGACAACTAAACTACTTAGTTAGGTTAAGACAACTAAACTGCTTCGTTAGGTTTAGACAACTAAACTACTTAGTTAGGTTGAGACAACTAAACTACTTAGTTAGGTTGAGACAACTAAACTACTTAGTTAGGTTGAGACAACTAAACTACTTAGTTAGGTTGAGACAACAAAACTACTTAGTTAGGTTGAGACAACTAAACTACTCAGGTTTAAGAGTCTATCGATCACAAATAGTCCATTTGTTATTATACTTTATTTCAGAAACAAAAAAACAGATTCAAGATTCATTCTGAGGGGTTTTATGCTTTATAAATACCAGTTGCTGCAGCTGACACTTTTTCACTTTCTGATAAAGCAAAGTAAACTGAACTGAAGTGGACAGAGATAACACACACACACACACACACACACACACACACACACACACACACACACACACACACACAGTCACACTGTGGACAGCAGCAAACACTTTGTCCATGTGAGCAAGCAGACGATTACTGCTGAGCAAATACAGACTGTCAGCTGGCTCAGACCACACACACACACACACGCACACACACACACACACACACGCACACACACACACACACACACACACACACACACACACACACACACACACACACACACACAGACGCACACAGATATTCACAGCAGCAGGTGGAGAGTAACAAGCTGACTGGCAGCTCAGAGGTCCGGTCAGCTTACAGCAGCAGTACACACAGTACTATGTAT
This sequence comes from Leptoclinus maculatus, assembly GCA_032191485.1. Taxonomy (NCBI): domain Eukaryota; kingdom Metazoa; phylum Chordata; class Actinopteri; order Perciformes; family Stichaeidae; genus Leptoclinus; species Leptoclinus maculatus. The sequence continues at coordinate 1,429,168 of JAVDOI010000036.1, read as the reverse complement.
GTGTACTATGTATGTAGTAGTACTAGAAGAAATACAAACACTGTTGAAATACACATGATATGATATAAAAACACAGGTAACGGTTAGAATGAATCAATGGTGAGTGATAAATATACTGTTTATAAAGGAGGAAAGTACATTTACATGAACTCTGTACTGCAGTACTTTATATACACACAGTATGTTTTATTATGTTTAGTTTAAAGTGTCTCTAACATTCCTGTTTCTTCTGCTCTTTGTCACAGACACAAACCTTAGACACACTGAAGCTCTGTCTGTCCTTCATACCTGTCTGTCCTCCATACCTGTCTGTCCTCCATACCTATCTGTCCTTCATACCTGTCTGTCCTTCATACCTGTCTGTCCTCCATACCTGTCTGTCCTTCATACCTGTCTGTCCTTCATACCTGTCTGTCCTCCATACCTGTCTGTCCTCCATACCTGTCTGTCCTTCATACCTGTCTGTCCTCCATACCTGTCTGTCCTCCATACCTGTCTGCCCTTCATACCTGTCTGTTTATCGACAAAAATAATGTAACAAACAAAGTTCTGGAACAAAAGTTAAAACACGTAAAAAACAACATTTACAGGAGTTTCAAAAAAACTGGATGTCGACACAAAGCTAACAAGCTAACATTAGCTTCCTCCATCTTTCCGTTCAATCAGACGTCAGCTCTCTCAGGACGGATTCCTATTGGTCCACACGGCAAAGTCACTGGTCAGAGTTCAGTTTGAACAGAGAGTATTGATCCCTGTGCTGCTGTAACAAGAATCATGTGACTTTGTATTTATTCTGAAGCTTCAGGTGTTTGTGGCGCCTCCTGTGGTGACGACCAGGTACTGCTTCTGTTATACGTCTGTGGGAGAAAATCAAGGCAGCACCCGTCTCTCTGTCTCTCTGTCTCTCTCTGTCTGTCTCTCTGGCTCTCTCTCTCTGAGTGGAAGGAGTGCGGAGTTGACGGAGCGTGTTTGAGAGCGATTAATAGTGTTTTTTCGATCTTTGTCTTCACTGGGTAATGTTGTGTATGATAGTGTAGTGTAGTGTGAAGGGTTCACGGGGTTTGTGTGTACATTTAGGGGGTTTTAGGGTCTTTGTTTGTGGGTGTTTGCAGTCGGTCAGCGTGTGCTGGTCGGCGTGCTGAACGCCAACATGGACCTGATCGAGTTAACCAGGAAACACGGCGTGAGGATCCCACCGCTTTTCGGGTGTTCAGTGGAGGACTGTAGCCTGGCAGTGGGGGAGCTTGTCGGCCACAGCTGTGTGAAGTCCGCAGCGTGGATGAACAACGCTGTGGTCATCTTTCTAGATAGCGTAGAAGCTGCGGAAGTGGTGTTGGAGAACGGGATCGAGGTGGGCGATAACTTCCTACCCGGCCATCCTCTCTGCTCACCAGCAGTAAAAGTTACAGTGTCTAAAGTTCCACCGTTTATTAGAAATTATGCAATAACTAGAGAGCTGTCCAAACACGGGAAGGTAGTGTCTCCGGTTAAGAGAGTGTCCTCTGGGTTTAAATCTCCTCTGTTGAAGCACGTGGTGTCTCACAGGAGACAGTTACTAATGATCCCAAACAACAGGAGCAGGGAGGTCAACCTCGTGTTCAAGCTCACAATAGAGGACTTTGACTATGTTATTTATGCAACGACTGATGATTTTAAGTATTACAGTTGTGGAAAAGAAGGACATCAGAGTAGAGCTTGTCCTGAGAAAAACAGTTCTCATAAAGACCAGAACCAGAACGGTACTGAGGAGGGAAGAGGGGACAAGCAGGACGGACAGGAGGGAACAAGTGTGGTCCAAAAGGGGAGGGAGGAGGGGACAAGTGCGGCCCAGGAGGTGAGGGTAGAGGAGGCAAGTGAGACCCAGGAGGTGAGAGTGGAGGAGACAAGTGGGGCACAGGAGGTGAGGGTGGAGGAGACAAGTGGGACCCAGGAGGTGAGAGTGGAGGAGACAAGTGGGACCCAGGAGGTGAGAGTGGAGGAGACAAGTGGGGCCCAGGAGGTGAGGGTGGAGGAGACAAGTGGGACTTAGGAGGTGAGAGTGGAGGAGACAAGTGGGGCCCAGGAGGTGAGAGTGGAGGAGACAAGTGGGACCCAGGAGGTGAGGGTGGAGGAGGCAAGTGGGACCCAGGAGGTGAGAGTGGAGGAGACAAGTGGGACCCAGGAGGTGAGAGTGGAGGAGACAAGTGGGACCCAGGAGGTGAGGGTGGAGGGGTCCAGAAGGTGAGTGAGAGTACTGGAAGACAGGTGGAGACAGGTAGTGAGGTGGACATGGAGGGAGACGAGGAGCAGCTCAAAGCCCCTCAGCTGAAGAGGAAACAGGGAGGAGACAGTGGACACTCACAGGCCAAAAAAGTGGCAACGAAAGGAAGCATAGGAGCAGCTGAGTGTGAGTCCAGTCTGGAGGAGGACTCTGAGTCCAGTCTGGAGGAGGACTCTGCTGCTGACAGTGAGCTCTCTAAATACAGGGCTGGCAGCTGTAGGAGCTCTGAAGGCTACAGTGTGGAGGAGATAAAGGATTATCTGCTGAGGAGTAAACATGTAAGAGGAGCTAAAGTGGAGGACTACCTCTCTGACAAAGAGGAACTCTCCAACTCTGTCAGATCCCACATGAGCAGTAAAGACAGAGGAGGTCTCACAGAGCAGGAAGGCTTCAGACTGAAGAAAATTGTTCAGATAATAAGGAAAGAGCTGAACAATGATGGCGCTAAGTAAAGAGACCGGAGCCCACGTGCTCTACTGGCTGTTTCAAGAACCGCTGGTGAACAGAGACAGGATGGAGATCCAGGACGGCACGACTCCAGGTCTCAGCAGCATGCTGGGCTCCTCTGGGACCACCACCCTGAGGGCACTGGTGGATGTAGCTGGTCCTGGACTAACAGACGCACCTGCAGTGGCTTCTCTACTCGGGATGAACTCCATCCGGCAGAGCAGGAGGATCCTGAGCAGGTGGGCGGAGAGACTGACGGAGGACGAGGTCGAGATGCTGCAGGAGTACGACAGAGGAGAGGAAGCTCCGGACTCTACAGATCAAAAAAAAATCTCTCTCTCTGTGTCTCTCTCTCTCTCTAACAGCTGCCCTAGATATTAAAGGAAAGATATTGTTGCATCACCACAGACTGCAGAAAACATGATCCACACACACACACACAGAGGTGGATTAATTATTATTCAGTTGCCAAGGAGATGATGGAAGAACGAGCAAATCTCTCAGCTCCCAAAGAGACTGAAGACTCTTCATACTTCATCCTGTCTCTATCTCTCTCTCTCTCTGTCTCTCTCTCTCTCTATCTCTCTCTCTCTCTGTCTCTCTCTCTCTTTCTCTCTCTCTCTGTCTCTGTCTCTCTGTCTGTCTCTGTCTCTCTCTCTCTCGAGGGGGGGGGAGGGTGTAAATGTCTAAATATGATCTACTATACATATATAATGGTTACCATGGTTTTTCAATGGAGGTTCTGACTTGGATCTTGGATCTTGGATCATGTGATCATCTTATGTGTTGCTATCTCTCTGTAAAGCGAGAGACCCGGCTCGTGAGTGTAAAGTAACAACTACCAACCTCACTCACTGTGATGATCTATCACAACCCGGGTACAGCAGTATGGAACACAACAGTAGCATAAACAACGACACGTTATAACAATACAGTAAACTAAGAACAAAACAAGCACGGTAATAAACACTCTATGACCGAACTCTGCCCAGACACTGAGCCTCCTACGGTGAGAGGACTTTGTTGTGGTCGATGTGTCGTCTCCAGAGCTTCAAGCTGCACGGCGATAAAACTGTATTTGGCAGAGAGGCTCCTTCTTCCTTATGACCGGCAACATGTTAACGTTAACGGGGAGAGAACGAGTCATAGAAGTTATCTGTTGTCTCCTTCAGGATCCAAAAGAAACAAGTCTTTTGTTCGTCCAGCGAAATTAAGACTGACCTCGGTTCTTTCAAAAACAACAAACGTTGTTCTTGCCTTCTTGCTCCAACGCGATGAACGGCGCTGCATTGAGGAGCTGCATTGAGGCGCTGCTGTTTGTTTTATAGCTGCTGTGACGTCAGGCCGTAGAACAGGAAGTCAGCTGCGGTGCCTGTGGCCCTCGTCCAATGAGAATTCAGCTCTGAGTTTCGGTTGAAGAGTTTGCACGTAGGTGTGAAAAGGTCTCCCGGGGGTTGTTGTGAATCTTTAACTCGAGTCAGGCTGCTGACTGTAGCCCGGTTCCTTTTCACAAATAACAATTAATATTAAAACAATGAGCATTTCTTCTGTTGTATGAATAAATAAATTAAACCAAACTTCATAGAACTCTCTATATTATAAGAGGTGCACAGAAAGAGTTATTTTAATGTAGAATTGTTTTTTATTATTGTGACTCTTTTGTAAAGCTTACAACAATAAGAGCCCTGCTGTAAATAATATACAGAAATGTCCTTTAACTGCCTCTGATTTTATGAGATTTTTACATTAATAGAAAGAATGCTGCTTTCACCTCTTTGTGCGTGTGTGTGTGTGTGTGTGTGTGTATGTATTGGGGGATGGGTAGGAACTAATAAGCTTAACTGCCCCCCCCCAGCCTGTTTCACGCTTCACTGAGACGTCCCTCAATCAGACATCAGTTCTTCTGTGTTCCTCTACAGGAGGACCTCTCACTCTGATGACCTCATTAAACATGAACAGGTTCATAGGTTTAGAGATTTGACTGCTGCCGTCTTTCTTCAGATAAATGTGAAACGTTCACATTTAAATCAACAGATTTCTAATGTTCTCACTAAGATTTTATTCCATAAAGAAAAAGATTTATGAGTTAAATCAGAAGAATGAAAGTTCTGCTTCATAGAATGAAACAAGCTGAGTACAGAAGAGACGTATGAATCGTAAACCAGTTTAACAGATAAAGAACATAACCAGCAGCTTTTAACAGATAAAGAACATAACCAGCAGCTTTTAACAGATAAAGAACATAACCAGCAGCTTTTAACAGATAAAGAACATAACCAGCAGCTTTTAACAGATAAAGAACATAACCAGCAGCTTTTAAATGATAAAGAACATAACCAGCAGCTTTTAACAGATAAAGAACATAACCAGCAGCTTTTAATAGATAAAGAACATAACCAGCAGCTTTTAACAGATAAATAACATAACCAGCAGCTTTTAAATGATAAAGAACATAACCAGCAGCTTTTAAATGATAAAGAACATAACCAGCAGCTTTTAACAGATAAAGAACATAACCAGCAGCTTTTAATAGATAAAGAACATAACCAGCAGCTTTTAAATGATAAAGAACATAACCAGCAGCTTTTAAATGATAAAGAACATAACCAGCAGCTTTTAACAGATAAAGAACATAACCAGCAGCTTTTAATAGATAAAGAACATAACCAGCAGCTTTTAAATGATAAAGAACATAACCAGCAGCTTTTAACAGATAAAGAACATAACCAGCAGCTTTTAACAGATAAAGAACATAACCAGCAGCTTTTAAATGATAAAGAACATAACCAGCAGCTTTTAATAGATAAAGAACATAACCAGCAGCTTTTAACAGATAAAGAACATAACCAGCAGCTTTTAATAGATAAAGAACATAACCAGCAGCTTTTAATAGATAAAGAACATAACCAGCAGCTTTTAACAGATAAAGAACATAACCAGCAGCTTTTAACAGATAAAGAACATAACCAGCAGCTTTTAATAGATAAAGAACATAACCAGCAGCTTTTAACAGATAAAGAACATAACCAGCAGCTTTTAAATGATAAAGAACATAACCAGCAGCTTTTAACAGATAAAGAACATAACCAGTAGCTTTTAACAGATAAAGAACATAACCAGCAGCTTTTAACAGATAAAGAACATAACCAGCAGCTTTTAAATGATAAAGAACATAACCAGCAGCTTTTAATAGATAAAGAACATAACCAGCAGCTTTTAACAGATAAAGAACATAACCAGCAGCTTTTAAATGATAAAGAACATAACCAGCAGCTTTTAACAGATAAAGAACATAACCAGCAGCTTTTAACAGATAAAGAACATAACCAGCAGCTTTTAATAGATAAAGAACATAACCAGCAGCTTTTAACAGATAAAGAACATAACCAGCAGCTTTTAACAGATAAAGAACATAACCAGCAGCTTTTAACAGATAAAGAACATAACCAGCAGCTTTTAACAGATAAAGAACATAACCAGCAGCTTTTAAATGATAAAGAACATAACCAGCAGCTTTTAACAGATAAAGAACATAACCAGCAGCTTTTAACAGATAAAGAACATAACCAGCAGCTTTTAATAGATAAAGAACATAACCAGCAGCTTTTAACAGATAAAGAACATAACCAGCAGCTTTTAACAGATAAAGAACATAACCAGCAGCTTTTAACAGATAAAGAACATAACCAGCAGCTTTTAACAGATAAAGAACATAACCAGCAGCTTTTAATAGATAAAGAACATAACCAGCAGCTTTTAATAGATAAAGAACATAACCAGCAGCTTTTAAATGATAAAGAACATAACCAGCAGCTTTTAACAGATAAAGAACATAACCAGCAGCTTTTAACAGATAGAGAACATAACCAGCAGCTTTTAACAGATAAAGAACATAACCAGCAGCTTTTAACAGATAAAGAACATAACCAGCAGCTTTTAACAGATAAAGAACATAACCAGCAGCTTTTAACAGATAAAGAACATAACCAGCAGCTTTTAAATGATAAAGAACATAACCAGCAGCTTTTAACAGATAAAGAACATAACCAGCAGCTTTTAAATGATAAAGAACATAACCAGCAGCTTTTAAATGATAAAGAACATAACCAGCAGCTTTTAAATGATAAAGAACATAACCAGCAGCTTTTAACAGATAAAGAACATAACCAGCAGCTTTTAACAGATAAAGAACATAACCAGCAGCTTTTAACAGATAAAGAACATAACCAGCAGCTTTTAACAGATAAAGAACATAACCAGCAGCTTTTAATAGATAAAGAACATAACCAGCAGCTTTTAACAGATAAAGAACATAACCAGCAGCTTTTAACAGATAAAGAACATAACCAGCAGCTTTTAATAGATAAAGAACATAACCAGCAGCTTTTAACAGATAAAGAACATAACCAGCAGCTTTTAATAGATAAAGAACATAACCAGCAGCTTTTAATAGATAAAGAACATAACCAGCAACTTTTAACAGATAAAGAACATAACCAGCAGCTTTTAACAGATAAAGAACATAACCAGCAGCTTTTAATAGATAAAGAACATAACCAGCAGCTTTTAACAGATAAAGAACATAACCAGCAGCTTTTAACAGATAAAGAACATAACCAGCAGCTTTTAAATGATAAAGAACATAACCAGCAGCTTTTAAATGATAAAGAACATAACCAGCAGCTTTTAAATGATAAAGAACATAACCAGCAGCTTTTAATAGATAAAGAACATAACCAGCAACTTTTAACAGATAAAGAACATAACCAGCAGCTTTTAACAGATAAAGAACATAACCAGCAGCTTTTAAATGATAAAGAACATAACCAGCAGCTTTTAATAGATAAAGAACATAACCAGCAGCTTTTAACAGATAAAGAACATAACCAGCAGCTTTTAACAGATAAAGAACATAACCAGCAGCTTTTAAATGATAAAGAACATAACCAGCAGCTTTTAATAGATAAAGAACATAACCAGCAGCTTTTAACAGATAAAGAACATAACCAGCAGCTTTTAATAGATAAAGAACATAACCAGCAGCTTTTAACAGATAAAGAACATAACCAGCAGCTTTTAACAGATAAAGAACATAACCAGCAGCTTTTAACAGATAAAGAACATAACCAGCAGCTTTTAAATGATAAAGAACATAACCAGCAGCTTTTAATAGATAAAGAACATAACCAGCAACTTTTAACAGATAAAGAACATAACCAGCAGCTTTTAACAGATAAAGAACATAACCAGCAGCTTTTAATAGATAAAGAACATAACCAGCAGCTTTTAAATGATAAAGAACATAACCAGCAGCTTTTAAATGATAAAGAACATAACCAGCAGCTTTTAAATGATAAAGAACATAACCAGCAGCTTTTAAATGAAGGTTGTTTTATCAGACACAATAAAGTTCAGCTCATAAGAAAACTGAAGAGCATTCAATCATCAACACATTACGATTATTAAAAAATGTCTGAATTTTTCTGTAAACACATTTAAAAGAAGAAATGGTGAAAGAGGTTAAATATCATGACGAGTCAAAACATCAACAGACTAAAGTAAATAATAGGTACAAGAAGTTGAAATAGACTTTTTTAAAAGATTTATTTCGATGAGTAATACAAATCTGCAGAGCAGGAAGTAAATCATCAGATAAATGAAGTCAGATGTGTGACACACGCTCAGTGTTGTTATCACACCGACTCGTTTCAGCTTCAGAGAAGAAACATCGTCTTTACATTTCTACTCATTAGAGAAGAGAAGCAACAGCAGCCAGAGGAAATCTGAGCTGTGTGTGTGTGTGTGGGGGGGGTGGGGGGGGGGTGTCTCTGTCTCTGTCTGTCTGTCTGTCTGTCTGTGTGTGTGTGTGTGTGTGTGTGTGTGTGTGTGTGTGTGTGTGTGTGTGTGTGTGTGTGTGTGTGTGTGTGTGTGTGTGTGTGTGTGTGTGTGTGTGTGTGTGTGTGTGTGTGTGTGTGAGAGAGAGACTAATCGGATCAGTTACCAGAGTCATTGGTCTATGGCTGTTTGTGTGTGTTTAAGGCTGATACAAACACACACACATACAGTGTGTATTATCAGTAATAGAGTTGGCTTATATCAGATAATACACATTTAATAGTTGGTTTACACACACACATACTAGGAGGTATTGCATTACAGCGGAATGTCAGGCAGCTGGCTGCAGGCGTGTGTGTGTGTGTGTGTGTGTGTGTGTGTGTGTGTGTGTGTGTGTGTGTGTGTGTGTGTGTGTGTGTGTGTGTGTGTGTGTGTGTGTGTGTGTGTTTCAGAAGAGAGGTGGGAACACACAAACACAGGAAATGAGCAAACAGGAAGTTCATACTAAAAGTCAACATCAGTCATTTTACAACTGATGGTTCTCAACACACACACACACACATGAATCAGGTGACCGTAGCAGACGTTACTGTTAGATGATCAATAAAAGCTTAACATGAAGCTGATCGATGAGGAAACGAAGCAGAACAGAGAACGTCTCTCCTCTCTCCTCCTCTCATCCTCCTCTCCTCTTCTCTTCTCCTCTTGCTCTCCTCTCCTCTCCTCCTCCTCCTCTCCTCCTGCTCTCCTCTCCTCCTCTCCTCTCCTCCTGCTCTCCTCTCCTCCTCTCCTCTCCTCCTCCTCCTCTCCTCCTCCTCTCCTCTCCTCCTCTCC
>JAVDOI010000036.1:1379792-1417292 GCA_032191485.1 Leptoclinus maculatus | reverse complement strand
GGGGGCGTGTCTACAGCTCCTCCGTGGTGAAAGCGGTCACAGTCTTTTCCTCTTCATAGAGGAACAAGCTTCACACTGAAGTGGGTGCGTGAGTGGATTTCGTAGCGTGGCTCAAGCATTTTAACCAGATTTTGAAATCCTTTGTTTTCCACACCGGAGTGTCCCCCGTCGCTGACAGACGGGATGGTGTCTCTTCATATGTGTGGACATGCCGATGTATTGCCTCTTTAAATAACGCCTACATACCGTAACGGTTTTGTCCACCACCCTTATCCGTCATTATACTTTACAGGGAAGACAAAATGATCCCAAACTTGTGACTTAAATGAAGCCGGGGGCTTCCCAAGCTCCTTCGCTCACCATGACTTTCGCCGTTAAATGCTTTTAAGCTGCTCCGTTCACGTGAACACATGCTTTATATCTGTTCACTGACACTCTGCATTGATATTCGGGGACTTGTTATTTGTAAAGGAACAGCAGCAGTAAAACGTTATTACACACTATGAGGATTACACTGTAAAAAAAAGACAAAAAATACTCAATTGATCCGCGGTTCACGAGTGATCCGAACCGTGAGGGGTGATCCGTTACACCACTAATATATATATATATATACATATACACATACAGGTCTGGGTTAGGGTTAGCTTAGCACAAACACTGGAAGCAGAGGGGAGCTGTTAGCCTCTTTCCATTAAAAGAAAGCAGCTCTGATTGTAAATGTTTCAGGTTTCACAGAAGGAATCATGTGAAAACGGACGGATTACAACTTTAAATACATTTATAGCTCAGAGTTCTGAGTGATGCATTCACTGTCTGCTGCAGTGTCCTACTTTAGAGTCTCCTCCCTCTGCTGCTGAGTGTGTGTGTGTGTGTACGTGTGCGCGTGTGTGTGTGTGTGTGTAGCTCGTCAGCTCTAATTAAGCTCTGCTGCTTAACGAGCAGACAGCTAATTAACACACTGAGAGAACTACACACACTTTCATCTTTTTTTTCTTTTTTTCTGTATCTTCCTTCCTTCCTTCCTTCCTTCCTACCTTCCTTCCTACCTTCTTTCCTCACTTTCTCTTCTCAACTTCTTCTTTCTTCCCACTGTGCATCCTTTCCTATTTCCTCTCTCCTTTTCATCTCCTCTCCTTTCTGTCTTTTTATCCTCCTGCCTTCCTCATTTCTTTCCTTCCTACCGTCTGTCCTTACTTCCTTTCCTTGCCTCTAACTTCTTTCTTTTCCTCTGTGCATCCTCCTCTCCTTCCATCATCTCTCTCCACCCCCTCCTTCCTTCTTGTTCTACTTTCTTTCTTTCTCATCTCCTTCTTTTCCTTCCTTCCTTCCATCCTTCCCTAACCCTCTTTCTGCCGTCTTTTGTCCCACTCTGCCTCCTTCCTTCCATCTTTTCTTTTTTCTTCCTTTCCTTCAATCCTCCTTCTTTTCTATTCATCTCCTCTTCCTCCTTCCCCCATCCTCTCTCTCTTCTTCATCCTTTTATCCTTCCTTCCATCTATCCTAACTTTCCTTCCTACCTTCTGGCTGCTTTTTTTCTTCTTCATCTCACCTCCTTCCTTCTCATTTTCTCCTCCTTTTATCTCTGTTTCCTCCCTCCCGTCTGTCCTCAATGCTCTCTCTCTTTACCTACCCCCCCCCCCCTCTTTCTCCTCCTCTTCCTCTGTGGTGTTTTTCTGGGTCAGAGACGAGGAGGGAGGTTTGGAGAGATTTGGGGAATCTCACTTTAGTCTCTTCATATTTTGCTCGTCTCCTCGACAGCTTTCTGCTGTTTAACATCATATACTCTTCATCACCATCATCACCATCATCACCACCATCACCATCATCACCACCATCTTCATCTTCATCAGAATCAGAACCATTTATTGCCAATGTATGTTTCACATACAAGGAATTTGTCATGGCGGGTGATGCATAACATTAAACAATAACATTAAACAATAACATTAAACATTAACAATAAACAATAACATTAAACAATAACGTTAAACATTAACATTAGACAATAACATTAAACAATAACATTAGACAATAACATTAGACAATAACATTAAACAATAACATTAAACAATAACATTAAACAATAACATTAAACAATAACATTAAACAATAACATTAAACAATAACATTAAACAATAACATTAAACATTAACATTAGACAATAACATTAAACAATAACATTAAACAATAACATTAAACAATAACATTAAACAATAACATTAAACAATAACATTAAATAATAACATTAGACAATAACATTAGACAATAACATTAAACAATAACATTAAACAATAACATTAAACAATAACATTAAACAATAACAATAACATTAAACAATAACATTAAACAATAACATTAAACAATAACATTAAACAATAACATTAAACAATAACATTAAACAATAACATTAAACATTAAATAATAACATTAGACAATAACATTAAACAATAACAAACAATAACATTAAACAATAACATTAAATAATAACATTAAACAATAACATTAGACAATAACATTAAACAATAACATTAAACAATAACATTAAACAATAACATTAAACAATAACATTAAACAATAACATTAAACAATAACATTAAACAATAACATTAAACAATAACATTAAACAATAACATTAAACATTAAATAATAACATTAGACAATAACATTAAACAATAACAAACAATAACATTAAACAATAACATTAAATAATAACATTAAACAATAACATTAGACAATAACATTAAACAATAACATTAAACAATAACATTAAACAATAACATTAAACAATAACATTAAACAATAACATTAAACAATAACTAAACAATAACATTAAACAATAACTAAACAATAACATTAGACAATAACATTAAACAATAACATTAGACAATAACATTAAACAATAACATTAGACAATAACATTAGACAATAACATTAAACAATAACATTAAACAATAACAATAAACAATAACATTAAACAATAATATTAGACAATAACATTAAACAATAACATTAGACAATATCATTAAACAATAACATTAGACAATAACATTAAACAATAACATTAAACAATAACAATAAACAATAAACAACGATCAACAGTGCAAGAAATTAAAATGTACAATAGAATTTAAAAGAATATAAAATAAAGTGCACAACAAACAGATAACAGGACTGTAAACAAGTGTAATGTAAAAGTGACAAGTGTATTAAAATATGAAGGGATGTGCAGGGGAGTAGTAGGGAGGGAGGGAATTGTCCTGGGGATGACAGAGTCAGTCAGTGGGGGACCCGGGCTCTGTGAATGAGCCCGACTGCCAACGGGAAGAAACTGTTCGTGTGGCGTGAGGTCTTGGTCCTGATGGAGGTCTTGGTCCTGATGGACCTCAGCCTCCTGCCAGATGGAAGGGACACGAACAGATCATGTCCAGGCTGAGAGGGGTCGGCTACAATCTTTCTTGCTCGCTTCAGGGTCCTTGAAGAGAACAAGTCCTGGAGGGACGGCAGATTGCAGCCAGTCACCCTCTCAGCAGAGCGGATGATGCGCTGCAGTCTGTCCTTGTCCTTGGCTGTGGCTGCAGCGTACCAGACCGTGATGGAGGAGCAGAGGATGGACTCAATGATGGCAGTGTAGAAGTGCACCATCATTGTCTTTGGCAGGTTGAATTTCTTCAGCTGCCTCAGGAAGTTCATCCTCTGCTGAGCCTTCCTGGTGATGGAGCTGATGTTCAGCTCCCACTTGAGGTCCTGGGTTATGATGGAGCCCAGGAAGAGGAAGGACTCCACCGCGTCGACGGGGGAGTCACACAGGGTGATGGGGGCTGGTGGGGCTGTGTTCTTCCTGAAATCCACAACCATCTCCACTGTCTTTAGAGCGTTGCGTTAAGGTGGTACAGGGGCATGAGCCCCCGCTGGGCTGGGGGAGGGGGGGCTGGTGGTCTGGGACTGGTTGATGGAGCTGTGGGGGATGGAGTCAGGGCTGTCCCATTGTCTATCGAATCTGTAGTCACCATCATCACCACCATCATCATCATCACCAACATCATCATCACCATCATCACTAATAATAATAAACACAGAACCACTGAATCATGAATATAGTTTATTATTACTTTAATTACTCTGTCTGGACAAAACTTGAGCTTAAAATACTACAGTATTATAATACTACAGTATTACTGTAGTATTATAATACTGTAGTATTATAATACTACAGTATTGACAGTGACGTCTGTTGTCGTCAATATCAAGAAAGAAATGTTCTTTTTGTTGTTTTCTGCTTTCTTCTGCTCCTCCAGCTCGTTAGCGCTCCTCATTGTGTTTAATGGGATTTTTAGCACCGAGCTAACCAGCAGGTTCTCTGTGTTAGCATTTCTCACTGTTTAGCATCAAGCTAACAAGTTGTTCCCTCTGTGTGTGTGTGTGTGTTTCAGATCCGCGTGGATGGGATTCCGCCGCCGGCCCAGAATGCTTTGCTGTACGAGACGGTGACGGTGGTGGAAGGGAAGCCGATCCTGAGAGACATGGTGTTCAGTCCAGACCATCAGTACATCTACCTGCTGAGTGACAGACAGGTGAGAGCACACACACACACACGTATACACACACACACACACACACACACACACGTATACACATACACACACACACACACACACACACACACACACGTATACACACACGTATACACACACACACACACACACACGTATACACACACACACACACACACACACACGTATACACACACACACACACGTATACACACACGTATACACACACACACACACACACACACGTATACACATACACACACACACACACACACACACACACACATATATACACACACGTATACACACACACACACACACACACACGTATACACACACACACACACACACACGTATACACACACACACACACACACACGTATACACACACACACACACACACACACACACACACACACACACACATATATACACACTTACAGACAGACAGACACACACACATACAAATTAATTTGAATATGAATTATGTTATTTTAACACATACAGACAGGGAGTTGTGAATGTAAATAACAATACGGCTGGTGCCACAATACACATTGTGTTTCTGTGTGTGTGTGTGTGTGTGTGTGTGTGTGTGTGTGTGTCTGTGTGTGTCTGTGTGTGTGTGTGTGTCCCATGTTAAAACTCTTATTGTACCGTTGAGAGGAAGCAGAGTTCAACAACTGTTCCTGTGTAGCTGACGACACACAAACACACACACACACACAGATGTTGTTGGTGTGATGTCAGTAAACAGCTGTTGGAGTTCAGCTGGATGTCAGAGAGTCTCTAATGAATCTTTAAAATTATTCAAATTTAAAGAATTTAATTTATTTTTTCAAATCTTAAAGCAAAACTCACAAAGAGGTCTAGTGACAGGTGAGGAGACACACACACACATAGACACACACACACACATAGACACACACATAGACACACACACACACACACACACACACATAGACACACACACACACACACACACACACATAGACACACACACACACACACACATAGACACACACACACACACACACACACACACATAGACACACACACACACACACACACACACACATAGACACACACACACACACACACACATAGACACACACACACACACACACACACACATAGACACATAGACACACACACACACACATAGACACACACACACACACACACACACACATAGACACACACACACACACACACACATAGACACACACACACACACACACATAGACACACACACACACACACACACACATAGACACACACACACACACACACACACACATAGACACACACACACACACACACACACACACACATAGACACACACACACACACACACACAGACACACACACACACACACACACACACACACACACATACACACACACACACACACACACATAGACACACACACACACACACACACACATAGACACACACACACACACACACACACACAGACACACACACACACACACACACACATACACACATAGACACACACACACACACACACACATAGACACACACACACACACACACACACACACACAGACACACACACACACACACACACACACATAGTCACAGACACACACACACACACACATAGACACACACACACACACACACACACACATAGACACACACACACACACACACACATAGACACACACACACACATAGACACACACACGTGCACATGTTTACAAGATGTAAAGTACTTCTGTACATTAATACATGAGTATTTTCAATGTGTGGTACTCGTGTTTGTACTTTAACGCAGTACCTTTACTGTGTAGTACTAGTACTTTTACTTTAACGCAGTACCTTTACTGTGTAGTACTAGTACTTTTACTTTAACGCAGTACCTTTACTGTGTAGTACTAGTACTTTTACTTTAACGCAGTACCTTTACTGTGTAGTACTAGTACTTTTACTTTAACGCAGTACCTTTACTGTGTAGTACTAGTACTTTTACTTTAACGCAGTACCTTTACTGTGTAGTACTAGTACTTTTACTTTAACGCAGTACCTTTACTGTGTAGTACTAGTACTTTTACTTTAACGCAGTACCTGTACTGTGTAGTACTAGTACTTTTACTTTAACGCAGTACCTTTACTGTGTAGTACTAGTACTTTTACTTTAACGCAGTACCTTTACTGTGTAGTACTAGTACTTTTACTTTAACGCAGTACCTGTACTGTGTAGTACTAGTACTTTTACTTTAACGCAGTACCTTTACTGTGTAGTACTAGTACTTTTACTTTAACGCAGTACCTTTACTGTGTAGTACTAGTACTTTTACTTTAACGCAGTACCTTTACTGTGTAGTACTAGTACTTTTACTTTAACGCAGTACCTGTACTGTGTAGTACTAGTACTTTTACTTTAACGCAGTACCTTTACTGTGTAGTACTAGTACTTTTACTACTTGTCAACAGGTTTTGGTCTCCAGTCCTTCAGACTTCAGATCTCAGTGTTTGTCCTCCACGCTGCTTTGTGAAATGCATTGTGGGTAATATTAGTTCCCAGTACGGTGACCAGAGACCAGTCAGGAACAAACACAGAGATCAACATCAGCTTGTTTTGTTTGATTTTAATATTTATACATATTAAGTTTGGTTGAAGCCAAAGTTCAGTTTGTTCATTCACACATTAATGTTTTTACTTTATTTAAATATAACAATTCTACATGAACATGTTTTATTCACATGAACTCGTTTCTTGAAGCAGAAGTATTCGTCTGCTCCATTTAAACCATGAATCTGCAGAATGTCAACGACTGTACGAGAACCAGAACTGCAGAATCAGCTGCTTTGTGAAGTCTGGTGGAGAGAAACAACGTCGCTGTTCCTTTAAGAAAAACCTCTGATAATGAGGTCAGAGAGGAGACAGGACTGTGTGTGTGTGTGTGTGTGTGTGTGTGAGAGAGAGACAATGAATGTATTCATGTGTGAACGTCTGAATAAGACAGACGGACAGAGTGTCCACTGTGTTTACTGTCTCCCTGCTGCAATGACCTCTGGGTAAAAGATACTGCACTCTCTCACACACACACACACACACACACACACACACACAGACTAACTGTCTGTAAAATCAAGACTAATGTGTTACACACAGGCCTCAGGCTGTTACTGTCTGAGGAAAACCACCAAACCACACTGAGATAACACACACACACACACACACACATTATGACCATACAACCAAAAGAACACTATCAAGTGAATGAAACCTATTTCTGTGACTGAAGCGTTGGTCACACATGATGTGTTCACGGACCGCCGGTCCTTTATTGCTCAGCTGTTGTTGCTCGTCTTCTCACCTGAACGTTTGGACGTGTGTGTGTTCAGGTGAGCAGACTCCCGGTGGAGAGCTGTGAGCAGTACAGCAGCTGTTCAGCCTGTCTGGGCTCTGGAGACCCTCACTGTGGATGGTGTGTCCTCTTCAACAAGTAAGAACCATCACTCAGCATGTGACACAGGAAGCAGGAGGTCACATGACTGCATCCATCATGGCTTCTTACTGGAACTGAGGAATGAAATATTAGATGTTTTTTACACATTCTGGTGACGGATCTGGTTATTTTTGTTCCATGACGTGTTCAAGGAGCGTCGGGAAGTTGAACATTTACCTTTAATGTCTAAGTTCTGGTTCTGATAAACGGTCTCGTTTTGGTGAAAAACAAAAAGAAAACACATTATTTTTAAATAGCTGTTTTCCTACAAATACAATTAATATAGCTGATGTTAAGACTGTTAAGACAATAAAAGCACCAAATTATCTTATCTCATTTTATTGTGTCGTATTGTAGCGTAGCGAATTATAAACATTAAATATGAAAAACTTCTTGATTTCGTTTATCTTAAACTAGAATCTCCATCAATAAATAATCCTCCGTGTTTGCTGAGGAGTAGACTGAAGATACAAAGAGAGAGAGTGTGTGTTCCCATGAGGCGTCATTAATGTTTCCATAAATGTTTCTCACACACACACACACACACACACACACACACACATTCATCAGAAGTGTTTGATGTTCAGCATCCAGGCAGGTGGAGGAAGTTCCTCTATGGATTATCACCAATTAGTTTCTCCTTCAAAGTAAAAGCCCTGGACTACCAGTGGATATATGTATATATATATATATATACATGTGTGTATATATATATATATATACATGTGTGTATATATATATATATATGAATAATCTCTGTATCATCTGTATCTATGGAATCAGTGATATTGTTTATAAAAGCATTCATGTTCATCCATCTCAAACTGGAAATAAATCTTTGCACGATCATAATATGAAATAAATGAACATATTATTACACAAGTTATTAACATG
The DNA here is from genome assembly GCA_032191485.1 of Leptoclinus maculatus. Classification (NCBI taxonomy): domain Eukaryota; kingdom Metazoa; phylum Chordata; class Actinopteri; order Perciformes; family Stichaeidae; genus Leptoclinus; species Leptoclinus maculatus. Next base: position 1,408,362 of record JAVDOI010000036.1, on the reverse strand, counting down.
TTATTACATAAGTTATTAACATATTATTACATACGTTATTAAAATGTTATTACATAAGTTATTAACATGTTATTACATAAGTTATTAACATGTTATTACATAACATTTATATGATAACGTGACTTTTTACCACAGTGAGAAATAAAATAATGTAAAAGGAGGATATTTATATCATATATTTAATATACAGACACATTGAGATCTTTCTCTTCCTGTCACTCTGCTTCCTCTCTGCTCTTCCTCCTCCTCCTCCTGCTCCTCTTCTTCCTCCTCCTGCTCCTCCTCTTCCTCCTGCTCCTCTTCTTCCTCCTCCTCCTGCTCCTCTTCTTCCTCCTCCTCCTCCTCCTCCTGCTCATCTTCTTCCTGCTCCTCCTCTTCCTCCTCCTCTCTCCATCTGTTGTTCATCAGAAGTAAACACATCATTATTCTGATCTTCTCCTCCGACTGTCTGCAGCTCAAACCACGAGGTCGTTATCGTTCATCTCTTCTTCAGATGTTACTGTAACGATGAGCAGATTAATACATTAAGATATCAAATATAAAATATAAAAGCATTCAACACAACAGAAGTGATATAAAATGATATATATGAGAAATAATTGAAAAACACTTTAGACAAATAAGACGAATGTCTAATTGAAAATAAATTATAATTACATAATAATTAATTAAAATACTATACTATTATATTAAAATAAGGAAATACATATATCATTTAAAAATATATAAATTAGATTTAGTTATTAAAATATTATTATATATTATTTTCATTACTTAAGAAGTAATCCATTAAAGAAAACAATAAAAAAAAAAAAAATTACAAAACATGTAAATCACGTTAAATAATTTAATTAACAATTAAACAATACATAACTGAATTATTATAGAATTACAATTTAGAAATTAATAAAGAAGTTAATATTTAAATAATTTAAAAATAAAACAAAAACTAAGTAAATAGTTTGAAAATAACTGCATTAAAAATGAAGAAATTTAAAACTAAATCAACATATTTAAAATAAAATCATTAAACTTGGACGTCGACCCCTCCAGGTGTTCCAGACAGGAAGCATGTGACAAGTGGGAGGAGCCTCAGCACTTCAACACCCGGCTGGACCAATGTGTGGACATCACTGTTACCCCGAGCAACATGTCAGTCACCTCACCGGCAACACAGGTACACACACACACACACACACATACATACAGGTACACACATACCTGGTGGTGGTGGTGGTGATGATGATGATGATGATGGTGGTGATGATGGTGGTGATGGTGATCTCTCTCTAGTTGACCATCCGGGTGCAGAACGTCCCGGCCCTGTCGGGGGGCGTGTCCTGTGTGTTTGAGGGCCTGAGTGAAACCACCGGAGAGGTTCAGGTCAAAGGTCAGGTGATGTGTCTGTCACCGTCACTGAGAGACCTGCCGACACACACACACTCCTATGGTGAGACACACACACTCCTACGGTGATACACACACACACTGTTGTGATGTGAATGGATGAAGTGATCAATACAGTTTTGTTCCAGGAGAGAAGCGGGTCGTCCGGCTCAGTCTTCGCTCCTCTGAGACGGGACTTCAGTTCATCAACACCAACTTCATCTTCTACAACTGCTCTGTGCTCAACTCGTAAGTCTGACCTCACCTCCTCCTGGTTGCCATGGTAACAGCAGCTCTGAGCATCGGACACACACGTATATAACACACACGTATAACACACACACACACATAAAGACTCTACAGCACTACATGTGGATTCATCCGCCGCTAAAAAATAGTCCCCAACAAAGTCTCTACTTCCTGTTGGTTTGATTAAAAACTAGAGAATCAGTGAAGAAGAACGTCTTCAGTAGGAACCAATGAGACTCAGACAGGAAGTGGGGCAGGAAGTGAGACAGGAAGTGGGACCGTATTAAGAGACGGACCAAGATGTTGCTTTGAGTCTGAACAGATTAAATGTAGAATAATAACAGATTTATATTCAAAGGATGTTTGTTCAGACTTAACATCACTAAGTTAAATAAAGTCTGTTTATCTCCATGACGACAGATGTTTTTAACCCCCCCCTCCTCTCAGGTGCACTTCCTGTGTCAGCAGTGAGTTCCCGTGTCATTGGTGTAAATATCGTCACGTCTGCACCAACAACCTGCAGGACTGCTCCTTCCAGGAGGGACGAGTCAGCAACATGGAGGTACCTGAACACACCACAGACAGACAGACTTGTTTTGTTTCCTCTTCTCACCTCTGTGTTTCCTCTCCTCTGTTGTTTCCTCTCTTCTTGTTTCCTCTCCTCTGTTGTTTCCTCTCCTTTAGTTTCCTCTCTTCTTGTTTCCTCTCTTCTTGTTTCCTCTCCTCTGTTGTTTCCTCTCTTCTTGTTTCCTCTCTTCTTGTTTCCTCTCCTCTGTTGTTTCCTCTCTTCTTGTTTCCTCTCCTTTAGTTTCCTCTCTTCTTGTTTCCTCTCCTCTGTTGTTTCCTCTCTTCTTGTTTCCTCTCCTCTGTTGTTTCCTCTCCTCTGTTGTTTCCTCTCTTCTTGTTTCCTCTCCTTTAGTTTCCTCTCTTCTTGTTTCCTCTCCTCTGTTGTTTCCTCTTCTTTAGTTTCCTCTCTTCTTGTTTCCTCTCCTCTTGTTTCCTCTCTTCTTGTTTCCTCTCCTTTGTTGTTTCCTCTTCTTTAGTTTCCTCTCTTCTTGTTTCCTCTCCTCTGTTGTTTCCTCTTCTTTAGTTTCCTCTCTTCTTGTTTCCTCTCCTCTTGTTTCCTCTCTTCTTGTTTCCTCTCCTTTAGTTTCCTCTCTTCTTGTTTCCTCTCCTCTGTTGTTTCCTCTCTTCTTGTTTCCTCTCCTTTAGTTTCCTCTCTTCTTGTTTCCTCTCTTCTTATTTCCTCTCTTCTTGTTTCCTCTCCTTTAGTTTCCTCTCTTCTTGTTTCCTCTCCTCTGTTGTTTCCTCTTCTTTAGTTTCCTCTCTTCTTGTTTCCTCTCCTCTGTTGTTTCCTCTTCTTTAGTTTCCTCTCTTCTTGTTTCCTCTCCTCTTGTTTCCTCTTCTCACCTCTGTGTTTTCTCTCCTCGTCTCCTCTCCTCTTGTTTCCTCTCCTTAAAGAAGGACTCTCTGTTTCCATAAATATTAAATAATATATGTGTAGCTCATGTTTTTTTTTGTAATCCTGTTGACAAACAAACATGAACATGACGTCGCTGTCAACAAGATGACAGAATAATAATCAACTGAAATCAGAACTACAAACATTTAAATGTTCTTTTTTCTGCTTCAATAAAGAAAGAAACACTGAAGAAAAGAGTTTTATTATTTTTTGGTTTGTTTATTCAATGAGTTTAATTGATTTAAAGCTTGTTAGCAGCAGCGATCGTCTCGTTGACCTGATTGGTGCTCGGTGTCGTCGCCAGGTGACAGTAACGACCTCTGATTGGCTAATTGGTTAATGGAAGATGAATAGCCACTTAATTGACATGAAAGCAGCCAATCACAGCAATTAATGTTAATTACCGGGCAATTAGGGCCGACTACAGAGGGGGGAGAGAGAAACACAGACACAAACAGGAAGAAGCAGCGGTTTTTCAGAGTAAAAGCCTCTGAACTGATAACAGAAGGACAATTTAAAGAAGACTTTTTAACAAAAAGCTCCATCTCTGTTACGATCAGTAAAATACATTCAGTAGCTAGCTTAGCATAGCTAATGCTAATTCTAACTCCCTGTGCTAATGTTAGCTCCACTAACGTTTTATGAACAAGTCTCATTGTTACACAACGTTCAACACGACGACCTACAGATCCACTGAACCAGGAACCAGAGATGAGAGTCTGTGATTGGACAGTCTGAGTTAGAGGGGCGGGGCTTAGCGAAGGCTGAACTGTAGCCGTCATTAACATTTTAAATACATTCGGTGTCTTACAAACACATCATAACACTGACTCTAGTGTGTATTTATGGCCTGTCAATCAAAATGTATCACAATAATCAACTTTATTTAGACAGCACAAAGAAATGACATTTAAATGGAAGAAGTAAAGATGGAAGAACATGGAAGTAAAGATGCGAGTAAAACAGTCTAATTATCTAAAGGTTCCTCAGCTCTTCATCGCTCCTTCAGTCTCACCTTCCTCCTCTTTCTCTTCCTCCTCTCTCTTCCTCCTCTTCCTCTTCCTCCTCCTCTTCCTCCTCTTGGAAGAATGATTTCTGTCAGTGTTTCACTCTGTAACAGGTGAGCTGAGTGTTTAAATAAATGTCCAATGTTTGCTCAGAGCCACAGTTGGTCTTTATCCACACACACACACACACACACACACACACACACACACACACACACACACACTCACACACACACTCACTGTCACGATCTCCACAGTCGCTGCTGGCGTCCGCTGTGCTCTCGTCCACTTCCTGTGGAGCTAATGGTCTTCCTGTCAGTCACAAGGCAATTAATTACCGTGGCGACGCTCATTAATAAAGGTTTCACCCCACTGAGAGTGTGTGTGTGTGTGTGTGTGTGTGTGTGTGTGTGTGAGTGTGTTTCAGTAGCCTCAGGAAGTTCCAAAGCTTGGATCTGTCACCAGCTGTCCATTACTGAACACACACACACACACACACACACACACACACTGTTACAGTGTGATAAAATACACACAGATATAGATCCATTATATTCCAAATAATACATATAAAGATTATTATTCCCAATAACAAATATTTGTTCAAATATACTGTATATTCCCTCATTTATATATTAATATTTTCATTAATAATTTAATAAACTCTCCAACACGCAAACCACAGGTTCCCAAATTGATTGACGGGTCAGTTAATACGACAATAAAAGGGTTATTAATAATTCCTGATGCTGCCACATTTAAAGCTTCTCTGATCAATAATTGATTCTAATAATGGAGGAAAAGTCTGTGTCTCACTTCTATGCTGATGATGTCATCTTTTATGCCATCAGCTCCGACACAGTTCACAGCATGTATGGAGGACCACAGCTGTCGTTATCAGAAGTGAAATTAGGTTAAACAGGTTACTATGAAAACAAATAATATAATATAATAATATTAATATATATATTAATATAATAGACACATAACTTATTTTTGTATGTATTTATTTGCATATTTAATTATTATCAATGAATGCTATCTATTTATTTATATATATATTATTTATTTATTATTATTTATTTATTTCAAAATAACCTGCACATTCATGCACTTATTTTTATCATTTATTTATTATTATAATGGCAGCTTTCGTCCTCCATATATTTTGTCAACCTAAAACTGCAAACAGACTAAATGTTTGTGTCAAAAGACAACGGAGCTAAAACACTAAATCTATATTTATTTAACTGTTTGTGTTGACGGTGATGTCCCCCCCCCCCCTCCTCTCTACAGGGTTGTCCACAGATCCTCCCCACCTCCGACATCCTGGTCCCGGCCGGGATGGTTCGTCCAATCACGTTGCGAGCTCGTAACCTCCCTCAGCCTCAGTCGGGTCAGAAGAACTACGAGTGTGTGTTCAACATCCAGGGGAAAGTCCAGAGGATCCCGGCGGTCCGCTTCAACTCCTCCTGTATCCAGTGTCAGAACACCTCGGTGAGGCACTACACTACCCAGCATGCACCGCTCCATCGTTACACAGGCCACTGTGTGTGGTAGTAGTAACTGTGGTACTTCAGGTGGTGGTAGTGTTTTGATATTTCTGCGTCTTTCTTTGTGTCTGACTTTCTCTCTCGTCCCAAAGATTTATTGTAGTAGCGGCAGTATTAGTACTACAAGCAGCAGTATTAGTACTACAAGCAGCAGTATTAGTAGTAGAAGCACAAGCAACTGTAGTACTAGTGGAAGTAGTAGCAGTTTTAGTTCTACAAGCAGCAGTATTAGTACTACAAGCAGCAGTATCAAGCAGCAGTATTAGTACTACAAGCAGCAGTATCAAGCAGCAGTATTAGTACTACAAGCAGCAGTATTAGTACTACAAGCAGCAGTATTAGTACTACAAGCAGCAGTATTAGTACTACAATCAGCAGTATTAGTACAACAAGCAGCAGTATTAGTACTACAAGCAGCAGTATTAGTAGTAGAAGCACGAGCAACTGTAGTACTAGTGGAAGTAGTAGCAGTATTAGTTCTACAAGCAGCAGTATTAGTACTACAAGCAGCAGTATCAAGCAGCAGTATTAGTACTACAAGCAGCAGTATCAAGCAGCAGTATTAGTACTACAAGCAGCAGTATTAGTACTACAAGCAGCAGTATTAGTACTACAAGCAGCAGTATTAGTACTACAATCAGCAGTATTAGTACAACAAGCAGCAGTATTAGTACTACAAGCAGCAGTATTAGTAGTAGAAGCACGAGCAACTGTAGTACTAGTGGAAGTAGTAGCAGTATTGGTACTACAAGCAGCAGTATTGGTACTACAAGCAGCAGTATTAGTACTACAATCAGCAGTATTAGTACAACAAGCAGCAGTATTAGTACCGCAAGCAGCAGTATTAGTACTACAGCCAGCAGTATTAGCACAACAAGCAGCTGTTTTAGTACTACAAACGGCATTTTTAGTACTACAAGCAGCAGTATTAGTACAACAAGCAGCAGTATTAGTACTACAGCCAGCAGTATTAGCACAACAAGCAGCTGTTTTAGTACTACAAACGGCATTTTTAGTACTACAAGCAGCAGTATTAGTACAACAAGCAGCAGTATTAGTACAACAAGCAGCAGTATTAGCACTATAAGCAGCAGTTTTAGTATTACAAACAGCAGTATTAGTACTACAAGCAGCAGTATTAGTACTACAAGCAGCAGCAGCAGTTTTTGTACTTTGTTATAGTAGTAGCAGAGGTAGTATTAGTGGAAGCATGAGCATCTGTAGTACTAGTGGAAGTAGTAACAGTATTAGTATTAAATAAAGAAGTATCAGTATTGCATTTACCAGTACTTAGTAGTATTACATGTAGTACTAGTAGTTGGATGACATCACCTCTACTTCCTTCACCCCAACGTCTCTCCGGTTGTCACAGCGACCTCAGGCTCTGATTGATGACCCGGTGACCTCCAGAGGTCAGAGGTCAGACAGTAGTGACACACACACACACACACACACACACACACACACACACTGTTGTCTCTCTGCTCATTTCCTGTCCTTCATCTGTCTTCCTGTCGGTGAGCCGCCCCGAAGTCGCCTCTCACACACACATTCAAACACACACACACACACATTCAAACACACACACACACACACACATTCAAACACACACACACACACACACATTCAAACACACACACACACACACACACACACACTGACATACCGCTACTTAACGCAGTAACAAACACACACACAGATGGTCAGTTAGTGTGTGTGTGTTTAATTAAGTTACCATTCTCAGAGGAAATTTGCCATTTAGTACAACACACACACACACACACACACTCAGCTCAGTCTTCAGAATAAGAGCCCAGTGTTTTGTTGAGTTTCAGTTTAATGTCGAGTTATTTGGTGAAAGAACTCACTGTGTTCTTAAAGGGACAGTTCATCATTTGGAGAAACGGTCTTCTTCTCTTTCCTTCTGAGAGTCGACGAGGTTAGCTTAGCTTAGCATAAAGACTGGATCTGTCCTAAAATCCAACAAGCAGCACCTCTAAAGCTCACTGATCAACATCAGTCATCAACCTCCGCTTCTTTAAAGTTCTCCAAAGCTTCATGTGTTAAAGCTGCATTCTCTCTAGTGTCCACCAGGGGGCGACTCCTCTGGTTCTATAGAAGTCTATAGAAAATGACTCTACTTCTCTCTTGATTTATTACCTCAGTAAACATTGTAAACATGAGTTTATGGTCTCAATCTCTAGTTTCAAGTCTTCTTCAATACAGCATGATGTTCATTTAGTACATTATGGTCCATTTAGAGTCAAACAGACCATAAAGCAGGGGATGCTTTAGGGCGGGGCTACACAGTGATTGACAGGTCACAAATTGTGTTTTTTTACATTTCTGTTTGTGTACGTATTAAAAAAAACAAGGTACAACATGTTAGTCAGTGAGCTTGTTTGTACGTGTATTTTAGAATTGGCAGTTTAACCACTTCTTCCAGTCTTTATGCTAAGCTAGGCTAACCGTGTCCCGTCTCCAGCTCTATGGTCAACTATGGCGTCCACATACTTTTGTCAAGTATTAGTATTTACAGTGTTGACGTTTATTTGTCGGTATAAAAGCGTTCATGTGATGAAGGTCACATGTTCGTTTCCTCTTCGTCTCCTTCTCCATAATACTTCCTCCTTCCTGTTTCCTAACCCTCCTGTAGAGACACAACATCAGTATCAAATAACCAGTGGAGCTGGTGGAACATGTTCTAGGTAGGGCTGTGCCACATCCAGTCAATTTCAGCAAACATCCCAGAATGATTTCATGCAAAAACATGAAGGTATCAAACACGTATTACTACTTTACAGTTAAATATTTAACCTTTATTCCAACACGAAAAAAAAGCAGTAAATAACACTTTGATAAACACGTCAGGACATCTTATTAATGTCACCCTCACAGGGAATTCACTATAATATAATATATATAACATATAATAATATTCACTATAATATAAAACACACACATATATACAGTATACCTCCTCATCCCTCACTCCCTACTCTGGTGTTCTCATGTCTCCTTACCTCCTCATCCCTCACTCCCTACCCTGGTGTTCTCATGTCTCCTTACCTCCTCATCCCTCACTCCCTACCCTGGTGTTCTCATGTTTACTTACCTCCTCATCCCTCACTCCCTACCCTGGTGTGCTCATGTCTCCTTACCTCCTCATCCCTCACTCCCTACCCTGGTGTTCTCATGTTTACTTACCTCCTCATCCCTCACTCCCTACCCTGGTGTTCTCATGTCTCCTTACCTCCTCATCCCTCACTCCCTACCCTGGTGTTCTCATGTTTCCTTACCTCCTCATCCCTCACTCCCTACCCTGGTGTTCCCATGTTTACTTACCTCCTCATCCCTCACTCCCTACCCTGGTGTTCTCATGTCTCCTTACCTCCTCATCCCTCACTCCCTACCCTGGTGTTCTCATGTTTACTTACCTCCTCATCCCTCACTCCCTACCCTGGTGTTCTCATGTTTCCTTACCTCCTCATCCCTCACTCCCTACCCTGGTGTTCCCATGTTTACTTACCTCCTCATCCCTCACTCCCTACCCTGGTGTTCTCATGTCTCCTTACCTCCTCATCCCTCACTCCCTACCCTGGTGTTCTCATGTCTCCTTACCTCCTCATCCCTCACTCCCTACCCCGGTGTTCTCATGTCTCCTTACCTCCTCATCCCTCACTCCCTACCCCGGTGTTCTCATGTCTCCTTACCTCCTCATCCCTCACTCCCTACCCCGGTGTTCTCATGTCTCCTTACCTCCTCATCCCTGACTCCCTACTCTGGTGTTCTCATGTCTCCTTACCTCCTCATCCCTCACTCCCTACCCTGGTGTTCTCATGTCTCCTTACCTCCTCCTCCCTCACTCCCTACTCTGGTGTTCTCATGTCTCCTTACCTCCTCATCCCTCACTCCCTACCCTGGTGTTCTCATGTCTCCTTACCTCCTCCTTCCTCACTCCCTACCCTGGTGTTCTCATGTCTCCTTACCTCCTCCTTCCTCACTCCCTACCCTGGTGTTCTCATGTCTCCTTACCTCCTCCTTCCTCACTCCCTACCCTGGTGTTCTCATGTCTCCTTACCTCCTCATCCCTCACTCCCTACCCTGGTGTTCTCATGTCTCCTTACCTCCTCCTTCCTCACTCCCTACCCTGGTGTTCTCATGTCTCCTTACCTCCTCATCCCTCACTCCCTACCCTGGTGTTCTCATGTCTCCTTACCTCCCCCTTCCTCACTCCCTACCCTGGTGTTCTCATGTCTCCTTACCTCCTCCTTCCTCACTCCCTACCCTGGTGTTCTCATGTCTCCTTACCTCCTCCTTCCTCACTCCCTACCCTGGTGTTCTCATGTCTCCTTACCTCCTCCTTCCTCACTCCCTACCCTGGTGTTCTCATGTCTCCTTACCTCCTCATCCCTCACTCCCTACCCTGGTGTTCTCATGTCTCCTTACCTCCCCCTTCCTCACTCCCTACCCTGGTGTTCTCATGTCTCCTTACCTCCTCCTTCCTCACTCCCTACCCTGGTGTTCTCATGTCTCCTTACCTCCTCATCCCTCACTCCCTACCCTGGTGTTCTCATGTCTCCTTACCTCCTCCTTCCTCACTCCCTACCCTGGTGTTCTCATGTCTCCTTACCTCCTCCTTCCTCACTCCCTACCCTGGTGTTCTCATGTCTCCTTACCTCCTCATCCCTCACTCCCTACCCTGGTGTTCTCATGTCTCCTTACCTCCTCCTTCCTCACTCCCTACCCTGGTGTTCTCATGTCTCCTTACCTCCTCCTTCCTCACTCCCTACCCTGGTGTTCTCATGTCTCCTTACCTCCTCATCCCTCACTCCCTACCCTGGTGTTCTCATGTCTCCTTACCTCCTCCTCCCTCACTCCCTACTCTGGTGTTCTCATGTCTCCTTACCTCCTCATCCCTCACTCCCTACCCTGGTGTTCTCATGTCTCCTTACCTCCTCCTTCCTCACTCCCTACCCTGGTGTTCTCATGTCTCCTTACCTCCTCCTCCCTCACTCCCTACTCTGGTGTTCTCATGTCTCCTTACCTCCTCATCCCTCACTCCCTACCCTGGTGTTCTCATGTCTCCTTACCTCCTCCTTCCTCACTCCCTACCCTGGTGTTCTCATGTCTCCTTACCTCCTCATCCCTCACTCCCTACCCCGGTGTTCTCATGTCTCCTTACCTCCTCATCCCTCACTCCCTACCCCGGTGTTCTCATGTCTCCTTACCTCCTCATCCCTCACTCCCTACCCCGGTGTTCTCATGTCTCCTTACCTCCTCATCCCTCACTCCCTACCCCGGTGTTCTCATGTCTCCTTACCTCATCCCTGACTCCCTACCCCGGTGTTCTCATGTCTCCTTACCTCCTCATCCCTCACTCCCTACCCTGGTGTTCTCATGTCTCCTTACCTCCTCATCCCTCACTCCCTACCCTGGTGTTCTCATGTTTACTTACCTCCTCATCCCTCACTCCCTACCCTGGTGTTCTCATGTCTCCTTACCTCCTCATCCCTCACTCCCTACCCTGGTGTTCTCATGTTTACTTACCTCCTCATCCCTCACTCCCTACCCTGGTGTTCTCATGTCTCCTTACCTCCTCATCCCTCACTCCCTACCCTGGTGTTCTCATGTCTCCTTACCTCCTCATCCCTCACTCCCTACCCCGGTGTTCTCATGTCTCCTTACCTCCTCATCCCTCACTCCCTACCCCGGTGTTCTCATGTTTCCTTACCTCCTCATCCCTCACTCCCTACCCTGGTGTTCTCATGTCTCCTTACCTCCTCCTCCCTCACTCCCTACTCTGGTTTTCTCATGTCTCCTTACCTCCTCATCCCTCACTCCCTACCCTGGTGTTCTCATGTCTCCTTACCTCCTCCTTCCTCACTCCCTACCCTGGTGTTCTCATGTCTCCTTACCTCCTCATCCTTCACTCCCTACCCTGGTGTTCTCATGTCTCCTTACCTCCTCATCCCTCACTCCCTACCCCGGTGTTCTCATGTTTCCTTACCTCCTCATCCCTCACTCCCTACCCTGGTGTTCTCATGTCTCCTTACCTCCTCCTCCCTCACTCCCTACTCTGGTGTTCTCATGTCTCCTTACCTCCTCATCCCTCACTCCCTACCCTGGTGTTCTCATGTCTCCTTACCTCCTCCTTCCTCACTCCCTACCCTGGTGTTCTCATGTCTCCTTACCTCCTCATCCCTCACTCCCTACCCCGGTGTTCTCATGTCTCCTTACCTCCTCATCCCTCACTCCCTACCCCGGTGTTCTCATGTCTCCTTACCTCCTCATCCCTCACTCCCTACCCCGGTGTTCTCATGTCTCCTTACCTCCTCATCCCTCACTCCCTACCCCGGTGTTCTCATGTCTCCTTACCTCCTCATCCCTGACTCCCTACCCCGGTGTTCTCATGTCTCCTTACCTCCTCATCCCTCACTCCCTACCCTGGTGTTCTCATGTCTCCTTACCTCCTCATCCCTCACTCCCTACCCTGGTGTTCTCATGTTTACTTACCTCCTCATCCCTCACTCCCTACCCTGGTGTTCTCATGTCTCCTTACCTCCTCATCCCTCACTCCCTACCCTGGTGTTCTCATGTTTACTTACCTCCTCATCCCTCACTCCCTACCCTGGTGTTCTCATGTCTCCTTACCTCCTCATCCCTCACTCCCTACCCTGGTGTTCTCATGTCTCCTTACCTCCTCATCCCTCACTCCCTACCCCGGTGTTCTCATGTCTCCTTACCTCCTCATCCCTCACTCCCTACCCCGGTGTTCTCATGTTTCCTTACCTCCTCATCCCTCACTCCCTACCCTGGTGTTCTCATGTCTCCTTACCTCCTCCTCCCTCACTCCCTACTCTGGTGTTCTCATGTCTCCTTACCTCCTCATCCCTCACTCCCTACCCTGGTGTTCTCATGTCTCCTTACCTCCTCCTTCCTCACTCCCTACCCTGGTGTTCTCATGTCTCCTTACCTCCTCATCCTTCACTCCCTACCCTGGTGTTCTCATGTCTCCTTACCTCCTCATCCCTCACTCCCTACCCCGGTGTTCTCATGTTTCCTTACCTCCTCATCCCTCACTCCCTACCCTGGTGTTCTCATGTCTCCTTACCTCCTCCTCCCTCACTCCCTACTCTGGTGTTCTCATGTCTCCTTACCTCCTCATCCCTCACTCCCTACCCTGGTGTTCTCATGTCTCCTTACCTCCTCCTTCCTCACTCCCTACCCTGGTGTTCTCATGTCTCCTTACCTCCTCATCCCTCACTCCCTACCCCGGTGTTCTCATGTCTCCTTACCTCCTCATCCCTCACTCCCTACCCTGGTGTTCTCATGTCTCCTTACCTCCTCATCCTTCACTCCCTACCCTGGTGTTCTCATGTCTCCTTACCTCCTCATCCCTCACTCCCTACCCTGGTGTTCTCATGTTTACTTACCTCCTCATCCCTCACTCCCTACCCTGGTGTTCTCATGTCTCCTTACCTCCTCATCCCTCACTCCCTACCCTGGTGTTCTCATGTCTCCTTACCTCCTCCTTCCTCACTCCCTACCCTGGTGTTCTCATGTCTCCTTACCTCCTCATCCCTCACTCCCTACCCCGGTGTTCTCATGTCTCCTTACCTCCTCCTCCCTCACTCCCTACTCTGGTGTTCTCATGTCTCCTTACCTCCTCATCCCTCACTCCCTACCCTGGTGTTCTCATGTCTCCTTACCTCCTCCATCCTCACTCCCTACCCTGGTGTTCTCATGTCTCCTTACCTCCTCATCCCTCACTCCCTACCCTGGTGTTCTCATGTCTCCTTACCTCCTCCTCCCTCACTCCCTACTCTGGTGTTCTCATGTCTCCTTACCTCCTCATCCCTCACTCCCTACCCTGGTGTTCTCATGTCTCCTTACCTCCTCCATCCTCACTCCCTACCCTGGTGTTCTCATGTCTCCTTACCTCCTCATCCTTCACTCCCTACCCTGGTGTTCTCATGTCTCCTTACCTCCTCCTCCCTCACTCCCTAACTGTCCATGCTGGTTCTGTCCCCGTTGTTTTAAAAAGATAAATAAGTTATTAGCATGACGTCATCCAGCGAGTCAAACCTGTCTGGTGTACAGCTAGTAGAGAAGCTTCATGTGCTGCTTCCCTTTCCTGCTAGTCTGCTGTCTGATTGTGAAGTCAGGCTGATCTGGGATCAGCTCTTTCAGTAGTTTCTCCTCTCAGACGGAGGAGCAGTGCTCTCCTCCTGTGGGTGATTCCTCGATGGCCCCAGCGCTGCTGAGACATGCAGACGTGCAGATATCATATATTATTATATACACATACATATACACATATTACTGGGTGCATTCCATATTTCAAAAACACATAAGGGAAGTCCTGAAGAAGTCTGTAGAAGTTGAGCCTCGACTGATCCAACATGAAGGAACCATTTAGAAGTTTTTAATGTTTAAAGGTTCTTTACTGGCCTGGAGGATATTTATGATGACGTCACTCACACTCACACACACACTCACACACACTCACACACACACTCACACACTCACTCACACACACACTCACACACACTCACACACACACTCAGACTCACACACACACACACTCACACACTCAGACTCACACACACACACACTCACACACTCACACACTCACTCACTCACACACTCACACACACACACACACTCACACACTCACACTCACACTCACTCACACTCACACACTCACACTCACACACACACTTGTGCTGTTGCCAGGTACCTCTGACCCCATAGCGACATGCCTAGCGACCAGGCAGGGGTTACCATGGGGACGACAGATCCGCACACACACACACACACACACACACACACACACACATACAGACACACACAGCTCTGTGACATTAAGACTCAGCAGGAGACAGAGAGAGACACGTATGACAGAGCACATACAACCAACATATATCACATATATGTTGGTTGTATGTGCATCATGAACATCACATGACAGCAGGGTCACATGGTGCTTCATAAAGAGTTCACACAGCTGAGAGGAGATCTCCCTAACCCTAGTGCTGACAGGACATATATACACGTATAATACATATACATATTTATATATGTATATATATATACATATATATATATACATATATGTATACACATATATATATATATATATATATATATATATACATATATATATATACATATATGTATACACATATATATATATATATATATATATATATATGTATATGTATACACATATATATATATATATATATATATATATATGTATATGTGTGACTCATGATGCAGCTCTGTTGGGCTCAGCTGGCTGCTTTTAATGGAAAATCAGAGCATTAGACACACACACACATCGCTCTCTCTCTCGATTGGTCGTGGTATTTCACATATTTCAGCTGTGTGGTCATCGCTCTGACACACACACACACACTCTCACACACACACACACACACACACTATGAAAAATGTGGTCATTCTCACAGCTCTGCAGAAAAGATAATTTTAATATTTAATATTAATTACAGCCGTGTGTGTGTGTGTGTGTGTGTGTGTGTGTGTGTGTGTGTGTGTGTGTGTGTGTGTGTGTGCGTGTGTGGTAAAAAGCAGTAATACTGGTTTGATGTTGAAGTATTTTTTTTGCTGATGAGGGAATATTGAACTGAAGCTGCTCTGACTAAATTAAATCTCTTAATTAATGTGAGTGAGTGTGCACGTATGTTTGAGTGTGTGTGTGCACGTGCGTGTGCAGTAGACTCAGTTTTTCCATTCTTTTGCTGAAGTAAGGTTATATAGCTGCCACCTCTTAATTAATCTGTGTGTGTGTGTGTGTGTGTGTGTGTCGTGTGTGTGAGAGAGAAATGAACAGTAAGACTCGTCTCAAAAACGCTGTGAGGGACTGTATGTCAGCTCGACTCGACTCGCACCAGATAATCTGACACAGTGACATTACCCCCCCACTGTGTCTCTGGGGTGAGGGCAGCAGGTAGATCGGGTTCATCAGCGGGTAGATCGGGTTCATCAGCGGGTAGATCGGGTTCATCAGCGGGTAGATCGGGTTCATCAGCGGGTAGATCGGGTTCATCAGCGGGTAGATCGGGTTCATCAGCGGGTAGATCGGGTTCATCAGGTTCATCAGCAGGTAGATCAGGTTCATCAGCGGGTAGATCGGGTTCATCAGCGGGTAGATCGGGTTCATCAGCGGGTAGATCGGGTTCATCAGCGGGTAGATCGGGTTCATCAGCGGGTAGATCGGGTTCATCAGCGGGTAGATCGGGTTCATCAGCGGGTAGATCGGGTTCATCAGCGGGTAGATCTCGTTCATCAGCGGGTAGATCTCGTTCATCAGCGGGTAGATCGGGTTCATCAGCGGGTAGATCGGGTTCATCAGCGGGTAGATCGGGTTCATCAGCGGGTAGATCGGGTTCATCAGCGGGTAGATCTCGTTCATCAGCGGGTAGATCTCGTTCATCAGCGGGTAGATCGGGTTCATCAGCGGGTAGATCGGGTTCATCAGCGGGTAGATCGGGTTCATCAGCGGGTAGATCGGGTTCATCAGCGGGTAGATCGGGTTCATCAGCGGGTAGATCGGGTTCATCAGCGGGTAGATCGGGTTCATCAGCGGGTAGATCGGGTTCATCAGGTTCATCAGCAGGTAGATCAGGTTCATCAGCAGGTAGATCGGGTTCATCAGCTCTAAATCCATTATGTTGTTTCTCTGACTGCTTTTTGTTGGTTTCCATGGAGACTTGCAGCCGCCATGACAACACCACTCCCTGTGTGTGTGTGGCAGTTTATCCTTAATACACAGGCCTTGTTTTTCTGTGTAGTACTACTTGTACTACTATTAGATGTACAAATACACAGTATACTGTTATGATACCTGTAGTAATATTAGCTGTACTTCTACAGTATTTGTTGTAGTACTAGCGGAGCAGGTATTATCAGCACTAGCTGGGTTAGTCTTTGCTACAGTGCTGTGTATTGTAGTATTTGTAATAGAAAGGATGAATTGTATTGTAGTATTATTATTAACTTTAGCTTGATGCTAGCATAATATTAGCTTAATACCAGCATACTCTTAGCTTGATGCTAGCATAACGTTAACTTGATGATACCATAACATTAGCTTTCTGTCTCGTAGCTAAGCCAAAGGGTTCTCTGAGCTAAGTCGTATCTAAGGTCCGTCCTATTTACTGGAGCAGTGACGTTACAACTAACTAGTGTTAGCAAAACACTAGTTTCCTAGTTAAACCGTGTCAGACTGATTTTGTCCTCTCTGGGCCTCCGTAGTACTGGTATGAAGGAGACGAGTCTGGAGACCTCCCAGTGGACTTCTCCATCGTCTGGGACGGAGACTTCTTCATCGACAAGCCTTCAGCTATGAAAGGTAAAACAAACAAAGACACAAAGCTCATGAACATGTTATCAATCATCATCCTGATGAAGTGTGATTGTTTTCTAGATTTAATGTCAATTAAAACGCATTAACCCTTAATGAATGAAGCATTTTAATACTCAAATATGAATGTTTTTGTATTTAATAATTAAAAATGTAATTGATGTTGAAAGTAAGAAGCACAAACTACTTTAGAAGAAGAAATGTAAAGGAAAAATAGTCGCACACTTTTTAATAATTTAATAATTTACCAACGTTTTGACATCTTTGTCCTCTTTACCCTGAAGAAGACAATTCAAGGAAAGGCGGGATGGAAATGCATGTTTTCTTCAAACAATCCCCAAAATTACACCGTTTATCACAGAAGTAGTAAAACTTGCTGTCATTATCGTGAGATTTTCAATGCTTCTGTAAAAAAACAACCAAATCTAAGCTTAAAATTAGGATATTTCATCAAAAACATTTTATTCTGAAAGTCTCATTTAAAATCTCTCCCCAAATAACATCTTTACTTTGTGTCTCTGTGTGTGTGTGTGTGTGTGTGTGTCTCTCTCTCTCTCTCCTCAGCGTTGCTGTATAAGTGTGAAGCTCAGCGCTCCAGCTGTGGTCAGTGTCTCAAAGCTCCCACAGCCTTTGAATGCGGCTGGTGCTCAGAGAGCAGGAAGTGTCTCCTGAGACAACATTGTTCTTCAGCCGAGAGCAGCTGGATGCACCACGGACGACACAACCTACGCTGTAGCCACCCACGAATCACTAAGGTAGGGAATCAAACCCACGAATCACTAAGGTAGATAATCAAACCCACGCATCACTAAGGTAGGGAATCAAACCCACGAATCACTAAGGTAGATAATCAAACCCACGCATCACTAAGGTAGAGAATCAAACCCACGAATCACTAAGGTAGATAATCAAACCCACGAATCACTAAGGTAGATAATCAAACCCACGAATCACTAAGGTAGATAATCAAACCCACGAATCACTAAGGTAGGGAATCAAACCCACGAATCACTAAGGTAGATAATCAAACCCACGCATCACTAAGGTAGGGAATCAAACCCACGAATCACTAAGGTAGATAATCAAACCCACGCATCACTAAGGTAGAGAATCAAACCCACGAATCACTAAGGTAGATAATCAAACCCACGCATCACTAAGGTAGGGAATCAAACCCACGAATCACTAAGGTAGATAATCAAACCCACGCATCACTAAGGTAGGGAATCAAACCCACGAATCACTAAGGTAGATAATCAAACCCACGCATCACTAAGGTAGAGAATCAAACCCACGAATCACTAAGGTAGATAATCAAACCCACGCATCACTAAGGTAGGGAATCAAACCCACGAATCACTAAGGTAGATAATCAGACCCACGAATCACTAAGGTAGGGAATCAAACCCACGAATCACTAAGGTAGGGAATCAAACCCACGAATCACTACGGTAGAGAATCAAACCCACAAATCACTAAGGTAGATAATCAAACCCACGAATCACTAAGGTAGAGAATCAAACCCACAAATCACTAAGGTAGAGAATCAAACCCACAAATCACTAAGGTAGAGAATCAAACCCACAAATCACTAAGGTAGAGAATCAAACCCACGAATCACTAAAGTAGAGAATCAAACCCACGAATCACTAAGGTAGGGAATCAAACCCACGAATCACTAAGGTAGATAATCAGACCCACGCTTCACTAAGGTAGGGAATCAAACCCACGAATCACTAAGGTAGATAATCAAACCCACGCATCACTAAGGTAGGGAATCAAACCCACGAATCACTAAGGTAGATAATCAGACCCACGAATCACTAAGGTAGGGAATCAAACCCACGAATCACTAAGGTAGGGAATCAAACCCACGAATCACTACGGTAGAGAATCAAACCCACGAATCACTAAGGTAGATAATCAAACCCACGAATCACTAAGGTAGAGAATCAAACCCACAAATCACTAAGGTAGAGAATCAAACCCACAAATCACTAAGGTAGAGAATCAAACCCACAAATCACTAAGGTAGAGAATCAAACCCACGAATCACTAAAGTAGAGAATCAAACCCACGAATCACTAAGGTAGATAATCAAACCCACGAATCACTAAGGTAGGGAATCAAACCCACGAATCACTAAGGTAGATAATCAAACCCACGAATCACTAAGGTAGGGAATCAAACCCGCGAATCACTAAGGTAGATAATCAAACCCACGAATCACTAAGGTAGAGAATCAAACCCACCAATCACTAAGGTAGAGAATCAAACCCAATAATCACTGAGGTAGAGAATCAAACTCACAAATCACTAAGGTAGAGAATCAAACCCAAGAATCACTAAGGTAGGGAATCAAACTCACAAATCACTAAGGTAGAGAATCAAACCCAAGAATCACTAAGGTAGGGAATCAAACCCACGAATCACTAAGGTAGGGAATCAAACCCACGAATCACTAAGATAGGGAATCAAACCCACAACCTCCTCCTCTTCCTCCTCCTCCATTATTGATAACTGATATCTGCATCCCCCCCTCCCCACAGATCGACCCTCTGACCGGCCCCCGTGAAGGTGGTACTATGGTGACCATAGAAGGAGAGAACCTGGGTCTACAGGTGAAGGAGATCTCTCACGTTCAGGTGGCTGGAGTCCGCTGCAGCCCCGCCCCCTCCCAGTACATCAGCGCTGAGAGGTCTGTTGATAGGCTGTTAGTATGGACAGGCTGGCTGTCTCACTGTCTCCCTGTCTCCCTCTCTGTCTCACTGTCCCCCTCTACCTGTCTGTCTGTCTCCCTCTCTGTCTCCCTCTACCTGTCTGTCTGTCTCACTGTCTCCCTCTCTGTCTCCCTCTACCTGTCTGTCTGTCTCACTGTCTCCCTCTCTGTCCCCCTCTACCTGTCTGTCTGTCTCACTGTCTCCCTCTCTGTCTCCCTCTACCTGTCTGTCTCACTGTCTCCCTCTCTGTCCCCCTCTACCTGTCTGTCTGTCTCACTGTCTCCCTCTCTGTCTCCCTCTACCTGTCTGTCTGTCTCACTGTCTCCCTCTCTGTCTCCCTCTACCTGTCTGTCTGTCTCACTGTCTCCCTCTCTGTCCCCCTCTACCTGTCTGTCTGTCTCACTGTCTCCCTCTCTGTCTCCCTCTACCTGTCTGTCTGCCTGCCTGTCTCCCTGTCTGTCTCTCTGCCTGTCTCTGTCTCCCTCTCCTTGTCTCTCTCCCTTTCTCTCTACCTGTCTCACTCGCTGTCTCTCTACCTGTCTCCCTGTCTCAGGATCGTGTGTGACATGGCTGAAGCTCTCCTCCCTCACTCTCCTGGAGGTCCAGTAGAACTTTGTATCGGCGTCTGCAGCTCCGAATATCGAACTCTGTCCACTCAGACATACTCCTTCGTGGTGAGTTAGAAGATATTAATGTTCATAAAAGATATTAATGTTCATAAAATATATTAATGTTCATAAAAGATATTAATGTTCATAAAAGATATTAATGTTCATAAAAGATATTAATGTTCATAAAAGATATTAATGTTCATAAAATATATTAATGTTCATAAAAGATATTAATGTTCATAAAAGATATTAATGTTCATAAAAGATATTAATGTTCATAAAAGATATTAATGTTCATAAAAGATATTAATGTTCATAAAAGATATTAATGTTCATAAAAGATATTAATGTTCATAAAAGATATTAATGTTCATAAAAGATATGAAACATCAGACGAAACAGAGACGATGAAGAGATCAATAAGAGCCTCTTATAGTGTTTAACATCAAAAAGAACTAAAGTTCTTTAACTCTCATCAAACTGACTTTATTTAATTTAAGAAATATTAAAAACATGAGTTATTTATAATCAAAGTTCTCTGTTTCTGAGTTAAAACAATATTATAATAATAAATAGTAAAACATGGATTATTAAAAAAATTGAATAACAAAAACTTTATTTAGATTTTAATGAAATGTGGAAACAAGAAGAAAAGAGTTGATCCCAATAATCAATATTTACTCAATATAACCTGTTCTCCTCCACCTCTCCCTCCTCCTCCTCCTCCTCCTCCCTCTCCCCCCTCTCTTCCTCCTCCTCCTCCTCTTCCTCCTCCTCCCCCTTCCTCCTCCTCCTCCAGAGCCCTACCTTTACCCGGGTCCTTCCAGAACGTGGTCCGGTCTCTGGAGGAACCAGACTGACGGTGACGGGTCGTCACCTTGATGCCGGTAGCTCGGTGACGGTGTTCATCGATAAGGAGGAGTGTCTGTTCGTCAAGTCAGTGCGGACTCTCATCAGCTCATTGATTAGTTTAATGTTATTGATTCATCATCTAATCAATACTCCCTCCGCCTCTCTCCCAGACGGACCAATCGGGAAATAATCTGCATAACTCCCGCCTCCCCGTCGGGCTCTGGCCCCGCCCCCATCCGCCTGATGATTGACAGAGCCGAGGTGACGAGCTCGGAGATCAAATACGTCTTCACGGAGGACCCGACCATCTCCAGCATCGAGCCCAACTGGACCATCCTCAAGTAAACGCATCCTCCTGAGGACTGATCACACAATGAATCAGAGTATTGATCTGTCAGCTGACTGTGTGTGTGTGTGTGTGTGTGTGTGTGTGTGTGTGTGAGAGCAGTGGCAGCACAATGATAACGGTGACAGGAACCAACCTGCAGACCATCCAGGAGCCCAAAGTCAGAGCCAAGTACGGAGGAGTGGAAACCAATAACGTAAGAGACACCTGTGGGTTCCCAACATGAGGTCCGCACCCCTTCAGAGGGTCAGGGGACACACCTGAGGGGTCACAGGGAGATAAACAAACATATTTTATTCTCTTTGTTTAGAAGGTTTCTCTGAAATACGTTTATAGTTTTAAGGGTCCTTTGAATCATAACGGCCGTCGCCATCTTGTTTTTGCAGGGCCAGCCGCTAATGCTACAGCTAGCTAGCCAGTTATCTAGATTGCTTAGCAAGCATGATGTTAGCTGTAAGCTTAGCTTAGCATCTCAAAAGTACTTTAACTGTTCTCCTTATCTTCCTCCTCCTCCTCCTATCATCCTTTTAATCATCTGGTTTTGAAGCCTCCAGGTCAGCATAACGGCCGTCGCCATCTTTTTTTTTTTTTGTGGAACCGGAAGTGACTATATTTGGAGAAGAGGGCGGAGCTGGAGAGGAGCGAGGTGTTGCAGGGCCAGCCGCTAATGCTACAGCTAGCTATCTAGTTAGCTAGTTTGCTTGCTTAGCAAGCATGATGTTGGCTGTAAGCTTAGCATCTCAAATTCCCTTTTAACTGGGATATTAACTGGGATGCTAACTTTGGCTAGCGACAAACAGGCTTGTTGAATGAACTCAACAGAAAAAAAAATACTTAACTGAGAATTATAGCCTTGAGTTCAGTATTTTGGTCAAACAGGCTGACACAGTCAATCAAGTGACACAGAGGGCGGAGCTAAATACAACATAACACCAAAAAATGTTACAATAAACTTTGATGAAGTGAAAACACACTGAGAAAGAGTTAAAGCTGTAAAACAACAACATGAACGACTCTTAGACCGAACAACGTCTCTGGTAGCTCCGCCCTAAAGCATACCCTGCTTTATGGTCTATTAGAGACCTGTCAATCACTGTGTAGCCCCGCCCTAAAGCATACCCTGCTTTATGGTCTATTAGAGACCTGTCAATCACTGTGTAGCCCCGCCCTAAAGCATACCCTGCTTTATGGTCTATTAGAGACCTGTCAATCACTGTGTAGCCCCGCCCTAAAGCATACCCTGCTTTATGGTCTATTAGAGACCTGTCAATCACTGTGTAGCCCCGCCCTAAAGCATCCCCTGCTTTATGGTCTGTTTGACTCTAAATGGACCATCATTTACTAAATGAACATCATGCTGTATTGAAGAAGACTTGAAACTAGAGATTGAGACCATAAACTCATGTTTACAATGTTAACTGAGGTAATAAATCAAGAGAGAAGTAGAGTCATTTTCTCATAGACTTCTATAGAACCAGAGGAGTCGCCCCCTGGTGGACATTAGAGAGAATGCATCTTATTTTTACACCAGGAAATGAAGTATGAAGAGAAATAAACAAACATCTGAAGATCATCTCCGTCTCTCTCTAGTTCTGTTCTTTGGTCAACGACAGCACCATGACGTGTTTGGCTCCTGGTTTAGTCTACGGGAAACCAAACCCACCAGAGGGGGCGCTGAGACCAGACGAGTTCGGCTTCATCTTTGACCAGGTAACACACACACACACACACACACACGTAACTCAACATAATCAGATCCACGTACTGGTAACCAGTAGTTTAACTGGTCCAGATGAAAGCTGACACACTGTGACGGATGTAATATGACGAAGAAGTACTAGTAGAAGTATTAGTAGTAGTATTTGCAGTACCAGTTGTAGTAATCGGTCCCTGATGTTCTGGTCCAGGTCTCGTCTCTCCTGGTCCTGAACTCGACCCCCTTCACTCACTACCCTAACCCGACCTTTGACCCCCTGGGGAACGCTGGGATCCTGGAGGTCAAACCGGGGTCACCCATCATCCTCAAGGTGAGTAAAAGAAACACACACAGGAAGCTCTCCTTCACTTATGCTGCGTTCACAACAAAGGCGAAGACAATTGTCCGTTATCAGCTGAGCCCTTTATTCCCTCCATCAACATGGAAGAACCTCTATAGCTACTTAGTACTTGTTGTAGAAGTCCCAGAGATCCAGAGAAACTAAACACCTTCTTGTCTGGTTCATGACATCATCTGGAGGAGTTTTCACTGTGTCTAGTGAGACACACGTCCGCTGGTTTACTTCAGCTGTATGAACCAAAATACACAGATTTTACTGTGATTTAATCACAATAAACTGATAAAAAGATGCTGAAATATCTACATGATGATGATTTGTAAAAAGTCTGAATTCATGTTTTGTTAGTTCTCTCCTCAAGACGACAAGCAAATCACTTTTAAAATGTTTGTTTCCTGAATGGAGTCTGGTTCTATCGGTGCTATGCTAAGCTAACAACGTAGCAGCTCCATCGACACTCAACGTGACGTCATCTAGACGTCAATCCAGCAGAGTAGTTTGTACCGTCTGGTTTATTATACACACACATGTACACATAGTTTGGTCTCTGCTACTCCTACATATGTGACATCTGTCTGCCCCACACACTCGCCTTCAGGCGCGTGGTGACCGAGCGGTTGAGGCAGTAGCACCAAGTGGAAGGCTCTGCCTGCACCTTTACACTTTGCTGATTCGGTGAATTCTTTCCAGAATCATCTGAAGACACGCGTGTTCAGACTTTGTTTGTTTAGAACTCATGTCCTATCAGACCGTTTGTTTAGAACTCATGTCCTATCAGACCGTTTGTTTAGAACTCATGTCCTATCAGACCGTTTGTTTAGAACTCATGTCCTATCAGACCGTTTGTTTAGAACTCATGTCCTATCAGACCGTTTGTTTAGAACTCATGTCCTATCAGACCGTTTGTTTAGAACTCATGTCCTATCAGACCGTTTGTTTAGAACTCATGTCCTATCAGACCGTTTGTTTAGAACTCATGTCCTATCAGACCGTTTGTTTAGAACTCATGTCCTATCAGACCGTTTGTTTAGAACTCATGTCCTATCAGACCGTTTGTTTAGAACTCATGTCCTATCAGACCGTTTGTTTAGAACTCATGTCCTATCAAACCGTTTGTTTAGAACTCATGTCCTATACCTTTATGCCATGTTTTAATGTATTCTTTCAGTTTTTTGTGTCGTCTTAAATGTAAAACCTTTGACCCTTATATGGTCACTCATGTCTGTGAAAAGCGGTTTATAAATACATTTTACTTACTTACTATTATGAGGTATCGTAGAAAGTACAATAGAAGTTTACGTGCAAATAACATCAGGGGCGGAAAGTTACTAAGTACAATTAGTCAAGTACTGAACTAAAGTACAACTTTGAGGCATTTGTACTTTATTTAAGTATTTACATTTTCTGCTACTTTCTACTTCTACTACATCTCAGAGGTACATATTGTACTTTATACTGTACTACATCTCAGAGGTACATATTGTACTTTATACTGTACTACATCTCAGAGGTACATATTGTACTTTATACTGTACTACATCTCAGAGGTACATATTGTACTTTATACTGTACTACACCTCAGAGGTACATATTGTACTTTATACTGTACTACACCTCAGAGGTACATATTGTACTTTATACTGTACTACACCTCAGAGCTACATATTGTACTTTATACTGTACTACACCTCAGAGCTACATATTGTACTTTATACTGTACTACACCTCAGAGCTACATATTGTACTTTATACTGTACTACACCTCAGAGCTACATATTGTACTTTATACTGTACTACACCTCAGAGCTACATATTGTACTTTATACTGTACTACATCTCAGAGGTACATAATGTACTTTATACTGTACTACGTCTCAGAGGTACATATTGTACTTTATACTGTACTACGTCTCAGAGGTACATATTGTACTTTATACTGTACTACGTCTCAGAGGTACATATTGTACTTTATACTGTACTACGTCTCAGAGGTACATATTGTACTTTATACTGTACTACATCTCAGAGGTACATATTGTACTTTATACTGTACTACGTCTCAGACTTCATCTGACAGCTTTAGTTACTTTTCAGATTAATAATACAAAATAAAATGAACTAATAAATTATGTTTTAATGTTGAATAAAGATCATTAAAATGAGCTCCACCTTTAAAGTGATGAACACATTAAAGCATCAATAATTATATCATATATATATATATATACTGCATAATGATATTCTGCATAATGTGTACTTTGGTACTTGATGAGTATATTTCGATGCTGATGCTTTTGTACTTTTACTAAAGTAAAATTGAGAAAGCAGGACCTGTGAGGTAGTATTTCTGTACTGTGGTATAGTTACCTTTACTGTAGTAAAAGTACCCCCCCCCCCCCCCGTCTCAGGGTAAGAACCTGATCCCTCCGGCTCCAGGAAACAGCCGTCTGAACTACACCGTTCTGATTGGAGAGACTCCCTGTCTGCTCACCGTGTCAGAGAACCAGCTGCTCTGTGATTCGCCGGATCTCACCGGAGAACAGCGAGTCCTGGTGAGTGACAGGAGCTTAGCCCCACCCCCTTCCTGCCGGTCAGGGATTCTTCAAACTGATTGGTTGATGGTTCAGACACAAAAATGTCTTTACAGACAAAAGAGTCAATCATGTTTAATTTTATGAAAGAAAGGAGAGAGAAGAGGAAGAGGAAGAGGGGGGAGGAAAGGAGGGGAGCAAAGGGGAAGACGAAAAGGAGAACGGAGAAGAAAAGGAGGGAGGATTGAAGGTAGGAAAGGAGGAAAAGGAGAAGAGGAAAAAGGAAGGAAAGCAGCGGAAAGAGGAGATGAGGAAAGGAGAGTAGGAAGAAAATAAATGAGATATGAGGAAGGAAGAATAGGAGGTAGAGGAGAAAAAGGAAGGAGGAGAATAGAGTGAAAGAGGAGGAAATGAAACAAGGAAAGGAGAAAAGGAAGGATGGGAGAAGTGGAGTAGAAGAGGAGAGAAGGAGGAGAGGAGGTAGAGAAAAATAACAATGTAGAAGAAGAAGAAAAGAAGGAGATGAGGAAAAAAGAGTAGGAAGAAAGGGAATAAGGGAGGAGGAAGAGAGGAGGATGGAGATCAGAGATCTTTATAAAGGTGAAAGTCATTAAGTGGAGCCGCAGGGCATCATGGGTAATTGGTCTGATGTCACATATCAGAGGGTGATGCACACACACACACACACACATACACACAGACACACAGACACACACATACACACAGACACACACACATACACACAGACACACACATACACACAGACACACACACATACAAACAGACACACACACACAGACACACAGACACACACACAGACACACAGACACACACACATACAAACAGACACACACATACACACAGACACACACACACACAGACACACACATACACTAGGGGTGTAACGATACGCGTATTCGTATTGAACCGTTCGGTACGAGGCTCACGGTTCGGTACGCATGACGAACCGAACGAACCGTTCATACGTTTTTTTCTTTTTTTTTTTTTTTTTTTTTTTTTTTTTTTTTTTTAAGGGGGCGACCGTGGCTCCCTGGGTTAAGAGGATTGTCTGGTAACCGCAAGGTCGAAGGTTCAATCCTTGACTGGGCCGTGTCATGTGTCGAAGTGTCCCTGAGCAAGACACTGTACCCCTAGCTCCCCGGGCGCCTGTCATTGGCAGCCCACTGCTCCCTATATACAGGGATGGGTCAAATGCAGAGAACAATGTCCCCCATAAAGGGATAAATATAGTGTATATATACATTATATATATATATAGACATTCTCATCTTTCTGAAAAAAAACTTAAACATTGAGTAGAAACACACACACACACACACATAGTTCCATATAAAACAGGATTGTTTCTTTTATTTGTTTATAACTACAGCAAACAATGCTACATTTTAGTTTTCATAAGAAACTGTTTTTATTTTACACGCTGCTAAGAAGACACCCCAGAAGATGGGTCACTCAGGTATAGTTCCATCATTGTTCAAAGAATAACTTTATGATGTTAGTTTTAATGAATAAATATATTTTAAAATCAAGTACGTTTCTCTGGCATTTATAGTTTTCTACTGTATTGAAAACGTACCGAAAACGTACCGAACCGTGGCTCCACTGTACCGTACCGAACCGAACCGTGGATTTTGTGAACCGTTACACCCCTAACATACACACAGACACACACACACAGACACACAGACACACACACAGACACACAGACACACACACATACAAACAGACACACACATACACACAGACACACGCACACAGACACACGCACACACACACACAGACACACACACAGACACACACACACATACACACATACACACAGACACACACACAGACACACACACACTCACAGACACACATACACACAGACACACACACACACACACACACACACTCACATACACACAGACACACACAGACACACACACACTCACAGACACACACACACACACACACAGACACACACACACACAGACACACACATACACAGACACACACACACACACAGACACACACACACACAGACACACACACACACAGACACACACACACACAGACACACACACACACTCACACACACACAGACACACACACACACACAGACACACACACACACAGACACACACACACACACACACACAGACACACACACACACAGACACACACACACACAGACACACACACACACTCACACACACACAGACACACACAGACACACAGACACACACACACTCACACACACACAGACACACACACACACAGACACACACACTCACATACACACAGACACACACAGACACACACACACTCACACACACACACACAGACACACACAGACACACACACACACACACATACACACAGACACACTCACACTCACACACAC
>JAVDOI010000036.1:1352292-1369792 GCA_032191485.1 Leptoclinus maculatus | reverse complement strand
AGACTGTGTACTGTGTGTACTGTACTGTAGACTGTGTACTGTGTGTACTGTACTGTAGACTGTGTACTGTGTGTACTGTACTGTAGACTGTGTACTGTGTGTACTGTACTGTAGACTGTGTACTGTGTGTACTGTACTGTAGACTGTGTACTGTGTGTACTGTACTGTAGACTATGTACTGTGTGTACTGTACTGTAGACTGTGTACTGTGTGTACTTTCAGGGACTAAACTGTGGCACCTGGTGAAGAATCACGAGCACAGTGACCAGAGAGAAGGAGACCGAGGCAGCAAGATGGTTTCTGAGATCTATCTGACCAGACTGCTGGCTACCAAGGTAACGATCAGTGAGACGAGTCATCACCTGTCGCTCTCTCTGCGCTCGTTTCCTGTTTACATATCATTTTCATATATTACAGGATTCTATTTTAGAAAGAAGAGCTGAGTGGAGAGGTAGCTAACATGCTGAACAGTTAACACAAAAGGACACATTAACATGTTGACCTGATTATGGTTCTACATAAAAAGGATATTATGTTATTATTACAAAGTTATTATGATGCATCCTGAGGGGAACATGAACCACATCTCATCCATCCAATAGTTGTTGACATGGTCTTCCATCCTGAGGCCTTTTTTTCTTTGTTTGTTTCTGTAACGTAGCGTGTTACATTTATTTTGTAATTATTTAGTCATTTGATTCGTGGGTAAGATATTTAATCTGGTG
The DNA here is from genome assembly GCA_032191485.1 of Leptoclinus maculatus. NCBI lineage: Eukaryota > Metazoa > Chordata > Actinopteri > Perciformes > Stichaeidae > Leptoclinus > Leptoclinus maculatus. The sequence continues at coordinate 1,369,067 of JAVDOI010000036.1, read as the reverse complement.
CTTTTGGTCCTCCCACCATCAGGGGACGCTGCAGAAGTTTGTGGACGACCTGTTTGAGACGGTGTTCAGCACCGCCCACCGGGGCTCTGCTCTGCCATTGGCTATCAAATACATGTTCGACTTCCTGGATGAGCAGGCCGACAAACGACAGATCACCGACCCGGACGTCCGACACACCTGGAAGAGCAACTGGTGAGAGAAAATCTAAAGATAATGACGTTTTCTCACACAAGACATGGAGAATATATTTGATAAATGTTTCTTTTGTGTGTGTCTGCAGCCTTCCTCTCAGGTTCTGGGTGAACGTCATTAAGAATCCTCAGTTCGTGTTTGACATCCACAAGAGCAGCATCACCGACGCCTGTCTTTCGGTCGTCGCTCAGACCTTCATGGACTCCTGCTCGACATCCGAACACCGGCTCGGCAAAGACTCTCCGTCCAACAAGCTGCTCTACGCTAAAGACATCCCCAACTACAAGAGCTGGGTGGAGAGGTAGCTAACATGCTAACTAGCTTATATTCTCTTAATACCCAGTGTAAGCGCTGGGTGGAGAGGTAGCTAACATGCTAACTAGCTTATATTCTCTAATACCCAGTGTAAGCGCTGGGTGTTAGTACTGGATTAGTACTGGAGACTGAGGTAATTATGAGGTTAAATGAACCTTAAAACAACACCGTTTGAAGTTATACACTGTGTGTGTGTGTGTGTGTGTGTGTGTGTGTGTGTGTGTGTGTGTGTGTGTGTGTGTGTGCGTGTGCGTGTGTGTGTGTCCTGCAGGTACTACAGGGATATTGCGAAGATGCCCAGCATCAGTGATCAGGACATGGACGCCTACCTGGTGGAGCAGTCCCGTCTGCATGGCACCGAGTTCAACACACTGAGCGCGCTCAGTGAGCTCTACTTCTACATCAACAAGTACAAGGAAGAGGTGAGGAGGGGGGTCAGGGATTCAAACCGTTAGATTTATGATCCGTTGCACCACTAGTGCTAGATGAAACGTAAAGGTACAACTCAACCTCAACATTCATAAAAGCCATCCAACCGTTGCAGAACCTCCTCATCCTGTCAGCTGATGGTTGGAAGTTACAATGAATGAAGAGCTTTGTGGTGTTTTAACTCCTTTAGCACCGAGACCTGAAGACATTTCACACAAAGCCCAAAACTGCCACTAAATGAAAAGTCAGGGAATCACTGAAGTTCATTGGGATTCGTCCATTAGGAACTATAAATATCTGTAGAAAATGTCACGGCCATCCATCTAATCTTCATTGGGATGTTTCACGCTGGGGCCAAGGTGTCGAACTGACCGGAACCAGAACCCTGTTGTGGCTAAAAATGTTGTAACCTGATGCACAGACCGCCTTTAAATACTCCACCATGGGCACCGGTCCATCAGTGACGTTAGAGACACATTTAAAGTTATTATTTTTTGTCTTTCCTCTCCGTCTCTGCAGATCCTGACGGCGTTGGACCGGGACGGGTACTGTCGCAAACACAAACTGAGGCACAAACTGGAGCAAGCCATCAACCTGATGTCTGGGAGCAGCTGAGATGAAGGGGGGGGGATCGAATGGATTGATGGACTGATGGGGTGGGGTGGGGGAGGGTGGGGGAGGGTAAGAAGAAGAATGGGGAAGTGAAGGCATTCTGTTTATCTGAACTGTTTGAACAGTCAGCTGATCTGCCAATGGCTGTCGGACCCTTTAGCGATCAATCCAACAGCAATTTACCGATTGATTGATTTGAAGACTGATTAGCTGGACGGCCTGGGACCCCCGACTACCTTCGGTTGGGTTTGGGGCAGAAAATCAGTTTCCAAACTGGTGACTTCAACGTGGACTGAAGTCATTTTGTGGACAAAAAAACAAACAACCAAACCTTCTGTTGGTTTAGATTTAAATTCAAAAGCAGGGATCAAAGCAAAAGGGGGGCCGTGGAATAGACCTGGAAACTAAAGACTGAGTCAGGTGACCTGAGGACTAATCGATCCTGACTTCAGGACTCCCAGCTCGGACGCTGGGTCGAAAAGCAAAAAGGTCAAGTCAAGTCTCCGTTAACAAGCTACGGACTTCATCCTTTGAAAAGACCTTGATCGGGTCTAAAGGATCAGGAACCGAGGGGTCATAGGAAGAACCCAACAGGTTTCACTTTACCTTGAGAGTCCCATCGAAGTCCGGAACGAATCCGGGGCTGAATACCAGAAAGGTCAAGTGGAGGTTTTGAATCCTCGAGTTGGAAACGTCCGGATTCACTGCGAGACGTTCAGGGTAAAGCTTTAAGGAAGGAAGTCAAGCGAAGGATTCGGGAAAGGTTGTTTCAAGCTTTAACGAAAGAGAAGGAAGCAAATATAAACTGAGGACCTGCCCTCAACCTTGAAATCCCTGCTTGGTCTCAAAGTGATGAAAAATAGGAATTCATCTTCAGAGGAAGTGAAATAAAGACTCGAGACGATTTGACTTGACCTTGGACCGATCGGCCGAGCCTCATCAGGATTCTAGAGGTTTCTAAGTTGCTGTATAACCACTCGATGTTTCTTCTCTGGACAATCACTCTGTACCACAGCACACTGAGCCCGATGCCTACCGACCGACCAGTACCTGTGTCCATGAACCCGTCCTCTTTTCCTTTCCCTTCCATCCTCAACTCCTCAGAATTTCACCTCCTTCTTTGCTTTACCTCGTTTCCTCTCTATCTTCCACCTCTGCTTTCCTTCCTTACCAGTTTCCCCACCCCCCCACCCCCCAATCGACCCCGCTCATTGGTCAGTCCTGCTGGCCTCTGGCCATCCTATTGGCCAGGAAGACTCTTTAGTAATTTACTGCCCGACCAATCAAGACTGTGGAATTCGCCCAGAATCACGAATAATTAAACGGAAATGAATCCAGAATTACGTTTTGAATACATTCCAGCACACAGGCACAGGTCTGTAAACGAGCAGGTTGGCTAATGCTAACGCTAACGTCCGACCGCCAGTTTTTTTCAGGACCAGAACAACCTGGAAAATCGGGGTTCTGGATTCGGCACCAAGTCGGTGAACTTTTGACGCCGTTTTTTTGGTTGCGGATCGCTTTATTGTCGAGCCTTGCACACACACACACACACACACACACACACACACACACACACACACACACACACACACACACACATAGAGCCATGCTTTCCAGCGCCATGCTAACCAGGGGAGGGGGGATTATACTGTGCAGAGCTACAAGCTCAGTGCCATGTAAAGACCGGACCGGATCACGTCAGAACTGGACCGGACTCGGACCAAAACCGGCTCAAAAACAAACCTGGAATGGAGTTTTTAACCGGACCGGACTCAAGGACTTTTTAAGACTTGTGGCCATAATTGTAAACAACAAAAAAAAGAAAGATGATAATAATAATAATATTAATAATGATGATAAAGTATAAAAGTTTAAAAAAGAAAGGAAAAAAATGAATATTGAAATGTTAACATGTAATAAGAACTTTGTGGATTTGACAGTTTGGATTTTAAGGAGCTGAACTTGTATAAAGATGAACATTCTGCTGCATCAGAGTCTGGAGAGAGACAGACAGAGACCGAGACCCAAGAACCTGAACCGGATCCAACCGGTCTGAACTCAACGTCTGAGAAAGACAAACTGGACTTTTTGGTACTTTTTTTTGCCAAACTGGATGTTTGTTTGAGAGCAGCGGGTCGGGTTGGGGGGGGGGGGGGGGGGGGTTCTGGAGGTGTTTGAAGGGGTTAAATGTGTTGCATGTGGAGCCTTGATTTGGGGTCTTTGGTTTTGATGAGCTCCTAAAGAAGAACCAGGGTTTCACACTCACACCTTCTTCTGCAGAATCGGACCAACTTTAACCCTAGCAAGTGAACCGCTCTCATTCTCCCTATGAATTATGGGTAAATGTCAGACGGAGGACCCCTCCTCCCCCCTTTCACACCTCTCTCCTCTGTGGTGGAACGTCGGATCATATTTATTGCTCAGAGGTTCTTTTTGGGTCTAAATTAAAGTTCGACGACGATATTTGACCTTAAAAAACTAGTTTCTACTCAAAGTCCCATAAATATGTTTTACTTTATGAGCATTTCATTAAAACGTTCTTTACTTTAGTTCAGTTTAAGCATCTTAGACACACGAACATGTTTTAAACCTCTGTAGAAATATGAAATATGAAAATGTTCCTCCACAGATGGAGCGTCTCTCTTCTGGCTCTCTGAGACGCCATTAAAGCTACAAAGCACCTTTTACTTTATTGTCTTGATGTTTCACTGTCGTTTGAATCTTTGGGGCCAAAAGGGACCCGGAGGAGGAGGAGGAGGAGGAGGAGGAGGAGGAGGAGGAGGAGGAGGAGGAGGAGGAGGGGGAGGGGGAGGAGGAGGAGGAGGGGTCCTGATAAAACAGACTGCCTTTTAGATGTGTGTGTGTGTGTGTGTGTGTGTGTGTGTGTGTGTGTGTGTGTGTGTGTGTGTGTGTGTGTGTGTGTGTGTGTGTGTGTGTGTGTGTGTGTGTGTGTGTGTGTGTGTGTGTGTGTGTGTGTGTGTGTGTGTGTGTGTGTGTGTGTGTGTGTGTGTGTGTGCTGCAGTGGCTCAACCGTTACATCACTGATCGTATCTGCTGCTCAATTAAAAACCTTTTTTCTTCGCCGTCGCTCCGTTTAAATCGTCCGATCGGATCTTTTAGTCTTTTTATTTTTTTAAATATTAAAATCTCAAAGTCATCAGACGCGTCTTTAATTACGACCTCGTCAGCATTTTTATCAGAATTCACCTTTTTTTTGGAGGAGGAGGAGGAGGAGGCATGAATGAGAATCCCAAGAGGAGAATATAAAGGGAGGATGCATAGACAATATAGAGGAGGAAACGCCCGCTGCATGCTGAAAAGTGAGGAAGAGGAGGAGGAAGAGACAGAGAGGGGGGGTGCAGAGGAGGAGAGTCGAAAGGTTAAAAAGAGGAAAAACCTGATTAAATGCAGAGAACTAAATGTTAGAGGAGCAGGATGAAAAGAGGAGGTCACATTCTCTTTATGCATACTGAAGTGAGAGGAAGAGGGGGAGGAAGAGGAGGAGGGGGGGAGGGGATGGAAGGAGACGCTGTTGGAATACTGAGAGCAGGAGGGAGGAGAATACTGATCAGAGAGGAAACGTCATCCATCACACCGGCCGAGGAGGAGGAGGAAGAGGAGGAAACAGTCCCAGAGAAGATGGCGGAACAAGACCTCCTCCTCCTCCTCCTCCTCCTCCTGAATAACCATCAGAAGGAACCACACATTTCACTGTTTCTTGAATCACTTAAAGGTTCAATAAACATGTTTTAAGGAACAAGATCAAACATGAGACGTTAATAAACATTCGTTGTTATTGATCGGAGGTCGTCTCTTCTAGTGGATCACTTTTTAATCTTCAGGACTGAATATCAAACGTTTCAGCATTAAATCTGAAAAAAGAAACTAAAAACAGCTGTTTACATTTGACCTGAAGAGGATTCATCAGCTGATTATTAAATAAGATGACGTCATCAAAACATCTGTATTTAACCCAAAACACAGCTGGACCTCAGAGATCCTTCTGATGCTGGACCTCAGAGATCCTTCTGATGCTGGACCTCAGAGATCCTTCTGATGCTGGACCTCAGAGATCCTTCTGATGCTGGACCTCAGAGATCCTTCTGATGCTGGACCTCAGAGATCCTTCTGATGCTGGTTTACATCTGATGACCGTTATTCTACCTCGTCAATGTTTCTCATCAGCTGCTAAACTGAAGATTTATTATTCAGGAACTTTGGTTCTAAAATGTTTTTGTCATTTCTCAACATGGTTTCCACTGCGGTAGAGTGTGTGTGTGTGTGTGTGTGTGTGTGTGTGTGTGTGTGTGTGTGTGTGTGTGTGTGTGTGTGTGTGTGTGTGTGTGTGTGTGTGTGTGTGTGTGTGTGTGTGTGTTGTCTCTACAAACACATTTTAAAATCATCTCCATCCTCTGAACACACACACACAGCTGGGAAGAGGTAACTTAGACTGAAGAGGTCGTGGGCCGGGTCTAATTCCTGGAATAGCAAAGAAAACAATTGGATTGATACGTGGTTTTAGATGCAGAGTCCATCCATCTGTCTCCACACACACACACACACACGACTCAGAGTTTAACGTTCTCCGGCGGTGAGATATTTATTGATTGTTTCTTCTTTTAATTTATTTTTTACGATGAGTTTTATTTATTGTCGGAGGACGAACACGGTTTTATTAGTTTGTACAGCGTTAAAGAGCTCGACGACACACACACACACACACACACATTTTAACACACCACATGTGATCATATACCCAGGTGCATTCTGGGGTTTTTCTCCTATCCATGTGAAATTAGATTTGTCTGATCTCTATTGGAAATAAATGGAACCAAAATATACTCTAGATATTATTTTGGATCGTTCGGGATTGAAACCAACGGTTCGCTGGTTTCACACCGATAAGAGATGAAACCAGTGAACGATCCAATCGTAGATCATCAATAATCAGGTTTAGAATAATGGGACTCCTTCGTTGCACTAATCTCCCATTGAAAATCTATGGGAGTTCCCTGACCCCGCCCCCTTTCGTTAAGCCCCTCCCACTCCTGACCGACTAGTCGAGCCGACAGCCAATCCCAGCCGGTTTCATTGTACCATAGCAACAGCAAAACCACTGGACTCCCTGAGCCTGAAGGGGAGTCAGATGTCTTTATTGTACCATAATATTATAATTATTATAATTATAATTACTATTATTAATATTATTATTCTGAGCCGGTGCTTCTCAGCTGCTGTGAAACCCTTTTCTGAACAAAGTCCAGGGTTTTGAATAACGCCAGACTCCCAGAGGTCCCCGTTGGGGTCTCGTTGGGTCCCCGAGCCGCGGCTTGAGAAGCACCGCTCACACTGGATCTCGTGTCTTAGTTCAGGATGGGATTGTTCATTCAGGCGGCGCTTCAGGTGCTTCAGCTGTCAGATCGCGACGACGTCGACCGCCTGTCATTGGCTGATCTAAACGTATAGGTGATGACATCACAGCGCTCCATCGTGATGCACCAATGACGTGCCGCGATCCCGCCTCCCGCTGCACCTCGGCGCCGCCGCGTCATTCACTCTGCCTGGAAAAACCCACGTCGCCTTTGATGCAGCGCTTTCCAGGATGTAGTCAGGGCCCATGTTTTGATACCATTTGCCATTGCCTTGTTTTTTTATTTTATTTTAATTTTTGCTGAGTTAAAAATGTAATAATGATGATGATGAGGAGGAATCTTCTTCATGTAATAGCCTGTGTCAGTTTTTATACCATTGCCATTGCCTTCTGCTGAGTTTGTATATTTGTGTGATTTCACTAAAGTGTAATGGAAAAGTTGGACTCAAGTTTCATTGTTTTTACTGTTCAGACTAATTACACTTCAGTTAACAAGTTAAAGTTATTATTGAAGGAAAGAAGATCAATAAATAAGAGGTACTGTACCTTTAAATATCAAAATATTTGAAGAAGTGAAGGAAACAGCTGTTTGTGAGGTGGCTTTAAGTTTGGTGTCCTGCTGCCATGAAACGCAGACTAATTAATGGAGAACAATGATTCAGGCTTTGCAACGCTTATCAGCAACAAAAGAGCCGCTATCACAGGTTTTATTATCAGGAAATACACTTGATTAAAATACACCAGAAACAGACAGAGAGACAGAATGAGAGAGAGGGAGGGAGAGACAGCTTTGAGTGAAAAAAGATATTTAAATTCATTCAGAGAATATTCAGCCTTCAATAATGAAACAGAAAAAGACGATTCATCGTTTTTTAGTGTTCACTTGTCAACACGCTCAATGATGAGAGCTTTACTCTTATTTATCTCAGGACCCTCAATATGAATTAAATATACACAAAATAAAATAATACTTTTAGAGCTCCATGTAAATTACTTCAGTTCATCAACACTTTTTCTTAGATTTTTGATTCTTCGTTCTCCGTGGACGATTGAGAGAAAAACAAAGATCTCTTCAAGAATTCAAGGTAACAGGTGAGTGACAGACAGACAGACATACAGAGAGATGTTGTTTGGGACCAGACAACGTGACAACGAGACCAGACAACGTGACAACGCGACCAGACAACGAGACCAGACAACGTGACAACGTGACCAGACAACGTGACAACGAGACCAGACAACGTGACAACGAGACCAGACAACGTGACAACGTGACCAGACAACGTGACAACGCGACCAGACAACGAGACAACGAGACCAGACAACGTGACAACGAGACCAGACAACGTGACAACGTGACCAGACAACGTGACAACGCGACCACACAACGTGACAACGAGACCAGACAACGTGACAACGTGACCAGACAACGTGACAACGCGACCAGACAACGAGACAACGAGACCAGACAACGTGACAACGAGACCAGACAACGTGACAACGAGACCAGACAACGTGACAACGCGACCACACAACGTGACAACGAGACCAGACAACGTGACAACGCGACCAGACAACGTGACAACGCGACCACACAACGTGACAACGAGACCAGACAACGTGACAACGCGACCAGACAACGTGACAACGCGACCACACAACGTGACAACGAGACCAGACAACGTGACAACGCGACCAGACAACGAGACCAGACAACGTGACAACGTGACAACGTGACAACGCGACCAGACAACGAGACAACGAGACCAGACAACGTGACAACGTGACCAGACAACGTGACAACGCGACCAGACAACGAGACAACGAGACCAGACAACGTGACAACGAGACCAGACAACGTGACAACGAGACCAGACAACGTGACAACGCGACCACACAACGTGACAACGAGACCAGACAACGTGACAACGCGACCAGACAACGTGACAACGCGACCACACAACGTGACAACGAGACCAGACAACGTGACAACGCGACCAGACAACGAGACCAGACAACGTGACAACGTGACCAGACAACATGACAACGCGACCAGACAATGTGACAACGAGACCAGACAACGAGACCAGACAACGTGACAACGTGACCAGACAACGTGACAACGAGACCAGACAACGTGACAACGAGACCAGACAACGTGACAACGAGACCAGACAACGTGACAACGCGACCAGACAACGTGACAACGAGACCAGACAACGAGACCAGACAACGTGACAACGTGACCAGACAACATGACAACGCGACCAGACAATGTGACAACGAGACCAGACAACGAGACCAGACAACGTGACAACGTGACCAGACAACGTGACAACGAGACCAGACAACGCGACAACGAGACCAGACAACGAGACAACGAGACCAGACAACGAGACAACGAGACCAGACAACGTGACAACGAGACCAGACAACGAGACCAGACAACGTGACAACGAGACCAGACAACGAGACCAGACAACGAGACCAGACAACGTGACAACGAGACCAGACAACGAGACAACGAGGCCAGACAACGTGACAACGAGACCAGACAACGTGACAACGAGACCAGACAATGTAACAACGAGACTAGACAACGTGACAACAAGACCAGACAACGAGACCAGACAACGAGACAACGAGACCAGACAACGTGACAACGAGACCAGACAATGTAACAACGAGACCAGACAACGTGACGAGACCAGACAACGTGACAACGAGACCAGACAATGTAACAACGAGACTAGACAACGTGACAACAAGACCAGACAACGAGACAAGACAACATGACGAGACCAGACAACGTAACAACGAGACCAGACAACATGACCTGACAACGAGACCAGACAACGTAACAACGAGACCAGAAAACATGACCAGACAACGAGACCAGACAACGTAACAACGAGACCAGACAATGTGACCAGACAACGAGACCAGACGACGAGACCAGACAACGTAACGAGACCAGACAACGTAACGAGACCAGACAACGTAACAACGTGACCAGACAACGAGACCAGACAACGTAACGAGACCAGACAACGTAACAACGAGACCAGACAACGTGACCAGACAACGAGACCAGACAACGTAACGAGACCAGACAACGTAACAACGAGACCAGACAACGTGACCTGACAACGAGACAACGAGACCAAACAGGTGGGCGGGGCTAAGCGCTGCTTTATGTCTCGACTTGCAGCTTGTTAACATGACGAGTTTTGATTTGATTACACCTGTGTGTGTGTGTGTGTGTGACACCTGTAGATGCTGAGTACGCGGCTAGTTAAGTGGCAGCACAGTCTGAGTCAGGCCTTTACACACACACACACACACACACACACACACAGCCACTCTCCCAAATTAACCGTTAATCATAAACGGTAAAAAAACGGTGAGTCAGGAGTTCCTTCGTCTCTGCTCGAAGCCTTACACTGAGACACACACTCACACTCACACACACACACACACACACACACATACACACAAACAAATAATTTCTTCAGTCAGCGTGTTTTTATTCTGCTGATGTTTGTGGAGTCGAGACTTTTAGATGAAAATATTTTCTCTGTCATGTGATTAAATGGACTTTTAAATAATAATGAAGTCTGTTTGATGTTTGAGTCAGCAGAACTCTGTTCAAACCATATATCTATATATTTATATATATATAATATCTATATCTACAGTATAGATATATATAGATATAGATATAAACTAAATTTATTTATTTATTTATTCAACTTAAATTCAGTCAAAATCTTTTATTAACTCATGTTAGAGGAAGAGTGAGTACTCATCTTCTTTAAGTAGAATGAAGTTATACAGATCAAACTAAAGAGGTCTCATCAAATACTTCTCTTTAAAGGTAAACAGGAAGGTTCATCAAGCTGTTTTTAAACGTCTTATATCTTCTCATCTTTATGTTCATGTATTTAAGAAACATTGTTGGAGGAAGCTTTAACTGTTGTGAACCAACGATAAAGAACTTGAGTTTATAATTCATATATATAGGTTTCTATAATATATAACCACTGCATAATAAACTATAGTATAATAAACTAAAGTACTGTATTGATTTCTGACAGAATAAACAAACTGGTTCCACATAAATCAGTGTCAATATCATTAATGGAGACTATTAATAAATATGATACGAGACGTCATTAAACACCAACTGTAACATGAAGTATTGAAAAAAAGATAAAAAAATGTTTTTATTATATAACAGTGAGTCAGTGAGGACCAGCTGATGTTGTGGCTGAAATGTTTGATTTAATCTGATGACTCACTGATTGAAACTAAACAATATAGTTTTATTTTTAAGATAAGAATAAAATGTTCAGACTTTTAGTCTGAACTACAACTACAACAGGATGAGATGACTAAATATGATAGAAAACTAACGAGCACATTTTACACCACAATGAGACTAAAATAATAATAAAAGGTAATAAAATCTCACTAAATACCAGAAGTCTGTTCTCTGACATTGGAAACATTTCAACAATAAGAGACACCAGCCATCCAGGGATTAGACCGCACCGAACCCCCTTTGAGACACAGTTAATGAGCCTCTGTGTTTGTTGGTGAGATGAAAATACCCACAATCCTACAGGAGAAAATGAACCGTTCCTCTCCAGAGATTAGACCGAATCCAGAACTGTTGGAGAAAAAAAAATGTCAATCTTAATTCTTATTATCACCATTTAATGAAGTTTTAAATATTATTTATGAATCTGAGGCATCCCAGTGGATCAGACTATTCGCTGCCTCCAGAGATTAGACTTGACCGAGACTTGCTGTTCATTAATGAGGATATTTAGGTCAACATAAACCATCCGGACCCACAACACACAAAAGGCTTCTCCTGTGAGATGACTGAGCCTTTCCAAGAGATAGATACATCCCATTGGACCGGTCTATTCTCAGCCGGTGTCTGTAATGGGAACTGGCAACACTAGACACGGAGCAATGGATCAAAACAAAGTCTGCTGTCCAGAGAGTAAACCAGACCAAAACTCCCCATCCGGTGGAAACTTCAAATCACCAGGGAGTCAAGTTTAGGTACAGACTAATCCCTGGACAGTTGGCTCCGTGATGCTTCTTGATCCTGAGCCTAAATACTTTGATCCAGATCTAATCTGAGATCTGAATAATTGTATCTAGAGTTTGTATATTTCAAAGATAAAGTACTCTAATCCAGGACTAATCTTGGATTACTCAAATTTAAATCTAATTCATGACACACGATTAATTTGCTGTAATTTAAAACAAATAAATAAAATGGAGCCTACATATTAGAGTCTAGAGTCTAATCCAGGACTAACCCCCATCCTAAATCCTAATATACATCCTAAATACTCCGGAGTAGTTCCCAATACTCTAATCCAGAAATAAATCAGGATCAAAATACTCTGATCTACTGTAGATCTAATCCAGGACTCTAATCCAGGATTAGTCAATGAACTAGATAATCTGATCGAGAACCAGTTTTAGGATAAAAATCCAGGATCTAAATCAGGGGTCGCCAATAGGCGGAAACCTCAACATTATTACTTATACATGAAATAACAAGTACTTTAAGAAAAAAAATTGATTAATTTATGTGTTAATTATCGGACTAATTGATTAATGGACTAATGGCTTCAACTGTTTTAAATTTCATAACGAAAGTTCATATTTTATAAACTCTTCATGTTTTCCCAAACATTTTTTTGTAAAGTTACTCAAGTGAAGTACAAGTACCTCAAATGTGTACTTATGTACTGTACTGCAGAGTAAATTAACTTGCAATTTTTTGTTTCCCATCAACTCTTGAAACAAACCATCATAGAAACATAAAATCCTCAGACGAATGTCAATGTCAGTCTTCTTAAAGGTTAAAGGTCAAAGGTGACATCATCAGGAGAACAATGAGAGAGCTCCTAAATGTTGAGATGTCTCACTCTGAGCTAAACTTTTGGACTGAAAGAAAACCAACTAAATATAGTTCTTCATGGCAGGTGCAATTAGCTAATGGCTCGTTAAGGACGACGTCCATTAGAGCTTCTAATAAATCAATTAGGCAGAACGGACGAGGACCAATTGATCCGCTTCAGCTCTCCGATTGATCACATGGTGCCATCATCACGGCAACCACAAGGCAGAAACGATGACGAGGCTGAGTCAGCAGAACAGGATGAACTAAACAGGTCCTCATAGTGGTGGTACAGGACAGGTCCTCATAGTGGTGGTACAGGACAGGTCCTCATAGCGTTGGTACAGGACAGGTCCTCATAGTGTTGGTCCAGGACCGGTCCTCATAGCGGTGGTACCGGACAGGTCCTCATAGCGTTGGTACAGGACAGGTCCTCATAGCCTTGGTACAGGACAGGTCCTCATAGCGTTGGTACAGGACAGGTCCTCATAGCGTTGGTACAGGACAGGTCCTCATAGCCTTGGTACAGGACAGGTCCTCATAGTGTTGGTCCAGGACAGGTCCTCATAGCGTTGGTACAGGACAGGTCCTCATAGTGTTGAAACAGGACAGGTCCTCATAGTGTTGGTCCAGGACAGGTCCTCATAGCGTTGGTACAGGACAGGTCCTCATAGCGTTGGTACAGGACAGGTCCTCATAGCGTTGGTACAGGACAGGTCCTCATAGCGTTGGTACAGGACAGGTCCTCATAGCGTTGGTACAGGACAGGTCCTCATAGTGTTGGTCCAGGACAGGTCCTCATAGCGTTGGTACAGGACAGGTCCTCATAGTGTTGAAACAGGACAGGTCCTCATAGTGTTGGTCCAGGACAGGTCCTCATAGCGGTGGTACAGGACAGGTCCTCATAGCGTTGGTACAGGACAGGTCCTCATAGTGTTGGTCCAGGACCGGTCCTCATAGTGGTGGTACAGGACAGGTCCTCATAATGGTGGTACAGGACAGGTCCTCATAGCGTTGGTACAGGACAGGTCCTCATAGCGTTGGTACAGGACAGGTCCTCATAGTGTTGGTCCAGGACCGGTCCTCATAATGGTGGTACAGGACAGGTCCTCATAGTGGTGGTACAGGACAGGTCCTCATAGCGTTGGTACAGGACAGGTCCTCATAGTGTTGGTCCAGGACCGGTCCTCATAGTGGTGGTACAGGACAGGTCCTCATAGCGTTGGTACAGGACAGGTCCTCATAGTGTTGGTCCAGGACCGGTCCTCATAGCGGTGGTACAGGACAGGTCCTCATAGCGTTGGTACAGGACAGGTCCTCATAGTGGTGGTACAGGACAGGTCCTCATAGCGGTGGTACAGGACAGGTCCTCATAGCGTTGGTACAGGACAGGTCCTCATAGTGTTGGTCCAGGACCGGTCCTCATAGTGGTGGTACCGGACAGGTCCTCATAGCGTTGGTACAGGACAGGTCCTCATAGCCTTGGTACAGGACAGGTCCTCATAGCGTTGGTACAGGACAGGTCCTCATAGCGTTGGTACAGGACAGGTCCTCATAGCGTTGGTACAGGACAGGTCCTCATAGCCTTGGTACAGGACAGGTCCTCATAGTGTTGGTCCAGGACAGGTCCTCATAGCGTTGGTACAGGACAGGTCCTCATAGTGTTGAAACAGGACAGGTCCTCATAGTGTTGGTCCAGGACAGGTCCTCATAGCGTTGGTACAGGACAGGTCCTCATAGTGTTGAAACAGGACAGGTCCTCATAGCGTTGGTACAGGACAGGTCCTCATAGCGTTGGTACAGGACAGGTCCTCATAGTGTTGAAACAGGACAGGTCCTCACAAACATCTAGGAACAAGGACACACACACACACAAACACAGTGTACCAGCCTCCTGAGGAACCCAGTGGAACAGTTTTTTCCTCTGGTGTTTGAACGCAGCTCCATCAATAGAAGCTTCAGCTCTCTGTAGTCCAGTGGGCCTGATGCCATGAAAATAATGAGACTTTATGGGCAGCTGTCCCAGAGTTAAACCACACACACACACACACACACACACGCACACACACGCACACGCACACACACACACACACACACACGCACGCACGCACACACACACACACACACACACACACTCACACTTCACAAGTCATTGCTCTCATTGTGTGTCTGTGTTGTGTTGTTGTTTTGTTGCTGATAAAAGTACAGCTCCCTATTACTGAAAACGTGACGAGATTTGATCAACATTTATTTTTTCCAAAAATCGAACTTTAGATAATAATACTTCTATACTTTAGATGATAATACTTCTATACTTTAGATGATAATACTTCTATACTTTAGATGATAATACTTATATACTTTAGATAATAATACTTCTATACTTTAGATGATAATACTTCTATACTTTAGATGATAATACTTCTATACTTTAGATGATAATACTTCTATACTTTAGATGATAATACTTTTGTTCTTTAGATGATAATACTTTTGTTCTTTAGATGATAATACTTCTATACTTTAGATGATAATACTTTTGTTCTTTAGATGATAATACTTCTATACTTTAGATGATAATACTTCTATACTTTAGATGATAATACTTATATACTTTAGATAATAATACTTCTATACTTTAGATGATAATACTTATATACTTTAGATGATAATACTTCTATACTTTAGATGATAATACTTCTATACTTTAGATGATAATACTTTTGTTCTTTAGATGATAATACTTTTGTTCTTTAGATGATAATACTTCTATACTTTAGATGATAATACTTTTGTTCTTTAGATGATAATACTTCTATACTTTAGATGATAATACTTTTGTTCTTTAGATGATAATACTTATATACTTTAGATGATAATACTTATATACTTTAGATGATAATACTTTTGTTCTTTAGATGATATACTTTAGATGATAATACTTATATACTTTATATAATAATATTTCTGTTTTTTCCACATTGTTTTATGACAGAAGAGGTCGAGTTGGAGGAATGACATCATCGTTCAGTTTGATGGTGAGGTCATCTAGCAGATTGTACTGATGGAGGCAGACATAGAATATTCTATTACAGTGTGTGTGAGTGTCTGTGTGTGTCTGTGTGTGTGTCTGTGTGTGTCTGTGTGTGTGTGTCTGTGTGTGTGTGTGTGTGTGTCTGTGTGTGTGTGTGTGTGTGTGTGTGAGTGTGTGTGTGTCCTCTCATCATTAATACATGTCATCATTTCCACTCAGTGTTTCTGACCTTCACGTCTCTTTAACAGCTTTTAATGTTAAAACCAGAATCAGACCGGCTCTGATCAATAAGACCGATCAGACCTTCTTCTTCTTCTTCTTCTTTCCTGCCTCTTGTGAGCTCAGTTTCTTTGAAACCATCACGTCTCCTCAGCATTAAATACTGTGGAGGTCAACCACAGTTTGAGGTACCAGCTGTAGTTCAGCAGGTCAAACATTACTACAGTAAGAGAAGTAAAAGTATTGATCGACCAGTAAAATGTTTTACTGTTATATCTGATGCTTCTGGATTAACTCTTTGGGCCCTATACGATTTTTGGACTATTTTTCGAAAATATTGTACACATACGCAAAGGGCCCTGCACTCCAACTACAAGGTCTATGTGAACCATTGCAAAGAAGTATTAACACTAAGAAGGGTTTGCTCATATGATTTGAGTAAATAGGTTCTATAAGTTACTGGTTAATGGCTGCTGAAGATGGAACACAGCCCTACGTCAAATCTTTCAAATTCGTATGGTGAGAAAGCACTATTATTCATAATACTATATTAAATTAGGCAGATGAATGCCTAAAACCCACCCACCATCATAGCAAACGATGGCAGTAGTCACCCACAAAATAATTTGAGTGAATAGAGTGAAGTAGGCCCGAGCAAGAGACATAAACGT
>JAVDOI010000036.1:1304792-1347292 GCA_032191485.1 Leptoclinus maculatus | reverse complement strand
CTTCAGTGTAAACAGGTGAGTCTTTAGTGTAAACAGGTGAGTCTTCAGTGTAAACAGGTGAGTCTTCAGTGTAAACAGGTGAGTCTTTAGTGTAAACAGGTGAGTCTTTAGTGTAAACAGGTGAGTCTTCAGTGTAAACAGGTGAGTCTTTAGTGTAAACAGGTGAGTCTTCAGTGTAAACAGGTGAGTCTTTAGTGTAAACAGGTGAGTCTTTAGTGTAAACAGGTGAGTCTTTAGTGTAAACAGGTGAGTCTTCAGTGTAAACAGGTGAGTCTTTAGTGTAAACAGGTGAGTCTTTAGTGTAAACAGGTGAGTCTTCAGTGTAAACAGGTGAGTCTTTAGTGTAAACAGGTGAGTCTTCAGTGTAAACAGGTGAGTCTTTAGTGTAAACAGGTGAGTCTTCAGTGTAAACAGGTGAGTCTTTAGTGTAAACAGGTGAGTCTACCACTCATCGTCCTCACAGACTGTTTAAAAGACGTCGTCATGGTGACGTCTCTCGTTGGTTTGTGGATGTTTTGAAGCCTCGAGTTCAACGATTTGGTCGTCGCCATCTTGTTTTCATCACAACCAGTGAACAGGAAGTGACCACATCTGGACTGAGGAGGAGTGACGTAGAGACGCCGTATACGTCTCTGGTAGAGACCTGTCAATCACTGTGTAGCCCCGCCCCTAAAGCATCCCCTGCTTTATGGTCTGTTTGACTCTAAATGGACCATAATGTACTAAATGAACATCATGCTGTATTGAAGAAGACTTGAAACTAGAGATTGAGACCATAAACTCATGTTTACAATGTTTACTGAGGTAATAAATCAAGAGAGAAGTAGAGTCATTTTCTCATAGACTTCTATAGAACCAGAGGAGTCGCCCCCTGGTGGACACTAGAGAGAATGCAGCTTTAACACATGAAGCTTTAAAGAAGAACCGGAGGTTGTCTCCTGGTTTAGTGCATATACTATATATATATATACGTATATATATATATATCTACATATATATGCACTTACAGTACATTCACGCATGAACATGACTTCACACTTACCACCATGCAGGGTGTGTGTGTGTGTGTGTGATCTCCATGATGACTAATTCATCTCTCCACTCTACTTGGCTGCTTTTTTATAAAAATTGCACTTTTATCCAGTTTTCCATTGGCCCCGCGCATAAAATGCCATCAGCCAATCAGGTGTCTCGCTGCCTTTGTCTGACTCTGCTCCGCCCGGCGACCGGGACGAAAACCTTTTAACAGGTTTAATGTGTGATTTAGGACGAAGAGGGGAGGGGGGAGGAGAGGAGAGAGAGGATGAGTAGAAGAAGAAAACATAAAAACAGAGACAGAGAGGGAATAAAATATCTTTATGAGCATTGACGTTTTCATGAGGAAGACAGAAACTGTGTGTGTGTGTTTGTCTTCCTGTCTTTATGGGGTCTTATGGGACAGAAACAGTGTGTGTGTTTGTCTTCCTGTCTTTATGGGGTCTTATGGGACAGAAACAGTGTGTGTGTTTGTCTTCCTGTCTTTATGGGGTCTTATGGGACAGAAACAGTGTGCTGATTAAAGTCTGTATTTAAAGGTGACGTTCAAATCTTCATGTTCAGACTCAAACCAGCAAGGTACCTTTGTACAAACTGGAACCTGAATGTAGTCACTCTACTGTCAATGTGCACCAGCCCCCCCCCCTCCTCTTTAGGTAGGAAGAGTAGCCCCCCCCCTCCTCTTTAGGTAGGAAGAGTAGCCCCTGACCCCCCTCCTCTTTAGGTAGGAAGAGTAGCCCCCCCCCTCCTCTTTAGGTAGGAAGAGTAGCCCCTGACCCCCCTCCTCTTTAGGTAGGAAGAGTAGCCCCTGACCCCCCCCTCCTCTTTAGGTAGGAAGAGTAGCCCCTGACCCCCCTCCTCTTTAGGTAGGAAGAGTAGCCCCTGACCCCCCTCCTCTTTAGGTAGGAAGAGTAGCCCCCCCCCTCCTCTTTAGGTAGGAAGAGTAGCCCCCCCCCTCCTCTTTAGGTAGGAAGAGTAGCCCCTGACCCCCCTCCTCTTTAGGTAGGAAGAGTAGCCCCTGACCCCCTCCTCTTTAGGTAGGAAGAGTAGCCCCCCCCTCCTCTTTAGGTAGGAAGAGTAGCCCCTGACCCCCCTCCTCTTTAGGTAGGAAGAGTAGCCCCCCCCCCTCCTCTTTAGGTAGGAAGAGTAGCCCCCCCCCTCCTCTTTAGGTAGGAAGAGTAGCCCCCCCCCTCCTCTTTAGGTAGGAAGAGTAGCCCCAGCCCCCCCCCTCCTCTTTAGGTAGGAAGAGTAGCCCCAGCCCCCCCCCTCCTCTTTAGGTAGGAAGAGTAGCCCCTGACCCTCCTCCTCTTTAGGTAGGAAGAGTAGCCCCTGACCCCCTCCTCTTTAGGTAGGAAGAGTAGCCCCCCCCCCCTCCTCTTTAGGTAGGAAGAGTAGCCCCTGAACCCCCCCCTCCTCTTTAGGTAGGAAGAGTAGCCCCTGACCCCCCTCCTCTTTAGGTAGGAAGAGTAGCCCCCCCCTCCTCTTTAGGTAGGAAGAGTAGCCCCTGAACCCCCCCCTCCTCTTTAGGTAGGAAGAGTAGCCCCTGACCCCCCTCCTCTTTAGGTAGGAAGAGTAGCCCCCCCCTCCTCTTTAGGTAGGAAGAGTAGCCCCTGACCCCCCTCCTCTTTAGGTAGGAAGAGTATCCCCTGACCCCCCTCCTCTTTAGGTAGGAAGAGTAGCCCCTGACCCCCCTCCTCTTTAGGTAGGAAGAGTAGCCCCTGACCCCCCTCCTCTTTAGGTAGGAAGAGTAGCCCCTGACCCCCCCCTCCTCTTTAGGTAGGAAGAGTAGCCCCTGACCCCCCCCTCCTCTTTAGGTAGGAAGAGTAGCCCCTGACCCCCCCCTCCTCTTTAGGTAGGAAGAGTAGCCCCTGACCCCCCTCCTCTTTAGGTAGGAAGAGTAAAATATCACGAATTAAGGACACATTGTCCAGGATGCTCCTACCAGGCACGCAGTAGGTCTGGTCTCGGTGGATCACCTGGTCCATCACTTCTCTTAGTCTGTTGGCCAGCGCTTTGGACAGGATCTTATAGTCCGAGCAGAGAAGGGACACAGGACGCCAGTTCTCAGGTTTCCTTTTTTCGGCAGTAAAGTTATTACTGCTCTCCTGCAGCTGAGCGGCAGCATCATGTCTTTAAAACTCTCGTTAAAAACAGTTCAAAGATCTTCTCCCATCACGCTCCAGAACTCTTTGTAGAGCTCTATTGGGATCCCGTCAATTCCTGGGGCCTCCCCCCCTCCATGCCCTGCAGAGCCGCATACCGTTCATCTGTCACCAGAGGACCCTCCAACCCGGCGTTCACATCTTCTGGGACCTTTGGCAGCTCTCCACAGACAGACTCAAACAGTTCATTGTCATTGGTGAGTTCACTACAGTAGAGTTCAGAGTAGAAACTCACCGCTCTCCTCCGGATCTCGTTTGCGTCTCTGAGTTCTTGCCCTGAATCAGAACGTAGAGCATGGATGACCCTTCTCTGCCCGTTCTTCTTCTCTAGTCTGAAGAAGAACTTAGACGGTGCGTCCATCAGCGCTGCGTTCATAAAGCGGGACCTGACCAGCGCCCCCTGGGTCTTAGTGCCCAACAGGTCTGTAAGAGCAGATTATTTAGACTTGAGATCTTCAATGTGATCTTGATTTCCAGTGGATTCTGCTAAACTCTGCAGCTCCACGATTTCAGTCTCCAGATCCTTCATAGATCTGGTGATGTCCTATGTGACATTGAGAGTGTACTGCTGACAGAGCTGCTTTATCTCTACTTTCCCACGATCACACCACTGTTTTAAAGACTTAAAGTCATGTTTTGTTTCTTTAAAACTGCTCCAAAAAAAACCTCCTTAAAATGTGCATCTTCTAAGAGAGACGTGTTAAAATGCCAGTATGCACTTTTAGACTTTACGTTAAGGATACAAATGTCTGTCCCTTTGATCTTCATTAGCTGGTAGAGACCTCCTCACTGAGTCTCTGGCTCCATTTACATTTAACCAGTTTATGTTTAAAAGGCTTATTATTCGTCATTCCCGTCATCATTGTCAATTTCTTTGTTTATCTTGTGAACTATCTTCTTTACTCTGAAGACTTCCTTCCCTGTGAAGCCTCCTTTGTCTTTTCTGCTCATATGTGCCTTTAAAACGTTGAAAACTCTTTATCTTCCCCACATCGTACCCTCTAGTGCAGGGGTGTCAAACTCATTTTCACCCCGGGCCACATCAGCATCATGGTCGCCCTCAAAGGGCCGGATGTAACTGTAAGACTGTATAAATGTAACTACTCCCGAACATATTGTTAAACAACTCTCTCTGCATTTGATTATTGTTTATTGAAGTATAAACATATTGTAAATGCATTTATATAAATGTAAAATGATATGCACATTTCTCTGTTATTATAACAAATCAAAGATCAAACTTTTACATCTGTCACATTTGTGACAGATGTAAAAGTGTACAGACAGCCTTGTAGAGGGCATACAACCAACGAATAAGAGATGCTTTTGATTACAGTAAACATTTGGCTGTATGAACACATACACCTAAACACACTGAATACATTGCTATACATACAAAGTAGTATATTTAACAACTCAACATAACAAAATAACAGTCAGATATGTCTCAGTTCACAATTATATTGTTCAAGTTTCGGGTGAGGTTGATGAGGTGATGCTGCATGGCCTTGAACACACCAAGTAAATACTTCCTCACCCAGGACACCATATCACACACCATCCTCATCTATTGATCATGTTCTGAAAACAACAACAAACAAAACACAGCCATTACATTTCACACATATTACACTGTACTTATTCTTGGTTGAAATGAATTGTATTATATATTTAATACAATTCAGGTTTTTAAAAATGCTTACCCATTTGTTTTCTGGCCGGATGTCTGACACCGTTTTCCCGTGGTCAGTCGGTCAATGTCTGGCTTTAGGTCTTGTGCTGTAGCAATCCGTAAAACAGCGTGGAGGTTGTCGTCGGTGATGCGCGATCTGTGCTTTGTCTTGTTTAAATTCATTATTGAAAACATCTGTTCGCACAGATAGGTGCTCCCAAACATGGACAGAACACGGGCAGCTTGAAGTCGGAGCTGTGGCATCAAAGCAGGAGGCAGGAGACGGTAAAAATCCTCAATCGCAGCATCCTGGAACTTTGCTCTCAGGTCACTATCGCTCTGAAGCTCTATTAACTCCATCTGAAGGAGATGGGGCGCACTGTCGACGTCGGCGGTGAAAGGATTTGCAAAGATGGCAAAGTCAATGCGCTGTGTTCTGAAGTCAGAGAAGCGCCGATCAAATTCAGTCATTAACCGGTTCACTTTGGTAGCCAATCGATCACATGAAAAAGCACCAGGAACTGAGGCTGAGATTTCCTGGCAGACAGGAAAGTGTGCAAGATTGTCCTGTTCCAGTTGGGACTTCCATAGCTGCAGTTTACGCTGGAAAGCTGTGATCATGTCGGACATCTTCGTGATGACTTGTTTGCGTCCCTGCAGCCTCTGATTCAGTTGGGCAAGATGCTCCGTTATGTCACACAACATAGCAAAATCACACAGCCAGTTTGGATCTGACAGTTCAGGCAAGGGTTTTCCTTTACTTTGCATGAAAACAGCAATGTCTTCCCTAAGCTCAAAAAATCGTTTGAGGACCACGTTCCTACTCAGCCACCTTACTTCTGTATGGTACGGCACATCTCCATGCTCCGAGCCCAACTCCTTCAAAAACAGCTGGAACTGGCGGTGATTCAGGCCACGCGCTCGAATGAAGTTCACTGTTTTCGTGACCGTGGTCATTATATTATCCAGTTCCAGAACCTTTCCACACAGAGCTTCTTGGTGGATAATGCAATGATACGTTATCAGAGGTGTGTGGCAGTTACTTTTTTGCATTTTCTCCTTCACTAGTCCAACCAAGCCTGTTTTTTGTCCACACATTGCAGGCGCGCCATCGGTAGTTAGCCCCACCAACTTTTCCCAGGGTAATTCAGTTTTACTCACGGACCTCTCCACTGCATCAAAAATGTCCCTCCCCGTCGTCGTTCCATGGAGGGCAACTACATCCAAGAGCTCCTCACTGACAGTCAAGTCTGCCTTCACGCCTCTTACAAAAATGGCCAGTTGCGCTGTGTCCGTGTTGTCTGTACTTTCATCAACGGCTAATGAAAAAGCCACGTAACTGCTCGACTCCTCGGCTAGCTGTTCTGTCAGATTGCCTGCTAGTTCCTTAACTCGGTCTGCGATTGTGTTCCTTGACAAACTGACATTTTGAAAAGCCTGTACCTGGTCGGGGCTCACCTGCTCACAGACCTTGAGCATACACTCCTTCAAAAATGCACCCTCTGAAAAGGACTTGGAAGCTCGTGCGATTTCTTCAGCCACAATAAAGCTAGCTTTCACAGCGGCATCATTTTTGGCTGTAGCTTTTGTGAAAATGTTCTGCTGTGATTGGAGTCTGCCTTTTAATTTTTGGACAAGTTCACGTTTTTCCTGGAGGCTAAATTTAGCATACTTGGCTCCGTGTTTGGTCTCGAAATGCCGACGTAAATTGTATTCTTTTATCACTGACACGGCTTCATTGCATAGAATACATACCGGTTTCTCTCCTTGAAGAACAAACATATACTCGCTTTCCCATCTTTCATTAAATGTCCTTCCCTCTGTATCAATTTTCCTCTTCTTTGACATGTTGGATTATTTTTCAAACATTTTCAACTCAGTAATTCGTTGGAAAACTGATTTAGTTAACGCTGACGCTACTAGCGGCCGCAGTCCGTCATTTCGCGGGTCAAAAACTCAACATGCATTGTGGGAGATGTAGTTTATGGTCACTGTAGCGTACACGATGAAGCAGCATAGAGTTTAATTTTAAGACAATCATATGCCTTTATATGGAAGCCCATTTCAGCAGCAAAAAAAACAAATTAAAAGTTAGACTTGATAATAAAAATATAAATATTTTTTTTTTTTTTTTTTTATTAATTTTTTTTTTTTTTTTTTTTCTGGTGGAGATATGCCTTCGCGGGCCACATAAAATGACGTGGCGGGCCGGATTCGGCCCGCGGGCCTTGAGTTTGACACATGTGCTCTAGTGACTCACTGTCAGCAGCAGAGTCCTCCTCGCCCCCCTGTACAGAATGCAGACCCAGCAGAGAGCCCAGGGCCGGGGCGTCGCTCAGCGTCGGCCCCACTGCATCCACCAGCTGCTGCAGATGGATGATGGATATTATGTGATACAGTGTATTTACTTGTAGGAGTGTGTTTGAGTGTCTGTGTGATCAGGTTGAGGAATGTGCTGAGAGCGGGGGAAGGTGTTAAGAGTAGAACAACAGGTCATCGGCCCGGGAGGGGCCGATCATCATTGAGCTGATCGATTTGTAATATGAGACTCTTCAGACACTTTTTGAGGGGAAAAAGGGTTTGAAGCTCTGGAGGAGGTCAGACCACCTCCTGACCATGGGGAAGACACAACACTGTCGTGTGGCCCGGATGGGCCCTCACTTTCATGATATAGATATATGCATTTTGTTATTAATAGTGTGATTCGGTTTGTAACTGTTTTTATGTTTGTTGGATAATAAACCATTACGATTTTGATTTAAACCTGCAGTAGTGTTGTGGAGGCGATTGAGAGCACATGGCTGCTGGGGGGGGGGGGGGTTAGGGTTGCGGCATCCACTCAGATGCCGCAGCCGGGCCCGAAGCAGGAGGTGTCTCCGCCGCTCCCTTATGACCAGCGGAGCGGCGGACGGCCCCGCCACAGAGCCGAGCGCCACACCCGGGTCAGGTGGAGCCGGGTCCCCCCGCCTCGGACAGGCCCTCACGGTATGCCCCTCCTCACCGCAACCGAAACATTTCGGTTGTTGTGAAAATCACGTAATCATAATCATCTACTTTAACGTGGAAGCGGAGGTTGAGCTCCTCCGTTGAGAGAGAGAGAGAGAGAGAGAGAGAGAGAGAGAGAGAGAGAGAGAGAGAGAGAGAGAGAGAGAAGATTCGTATTGGTTCGTAGAGAATCAGTTAGAGTGAGATGTCTTCGTTTTCTTCCTCCTCTCTGAGTCTCACTCACAGTTCAGTTGAAGCGCAGAGATCGTTTATTAGACAATGTCTCCCTCTGCTGGTCACGAGAGAGAACTGTGTAAAGGAGAGTAGATAGAGAGAGATACGCTCCTCCCATCTGCCTCCGTGTATCCAATCACGTGTCGGGACGGGGGACGAGCCAGCGTTAAAAAAAAAACGGAAACCGGAAGCCGGAAGTGTTTAAGACCAGGAAGCCAAGCACACTAACAGGCTAACTAACAAGCTAACAGCTGTGAACGGAGCGGACTGAAGTGCTTAAAGCTCAACACACCAGCGCGTGCACCAAGTTTGTGTTTTCGGGATTTTTCTCAGGTGAGTCTCACCTGCAGACTTACAAGTATTGAATATAACAAAACCAGCAAGTAGTCAGAGCCTACGAGCTAACGTTAGCTAACTTCAGGAGATACATGGTGACGAAGTCCAGTTAGCATGCTAAGCTAGTTCACGTCCTCACAAAGAAACTTTTCCCAACAATTAGACGTTAACGAGGTTTCTGTTCCTAGTTAAATAAGTTTGTTTCCAGCAAATAGACGAGCCCGTATTCACATGTAACACAGATGATGTTTAGCTCGTTTTAACACTAGTTTAGTGACTATAGTAGTTATAGAGAGAGATTTTAAGTGTTTCATGTGACAGTTTGCTTTCGACAATCAGCTGTTTTAATGTAAAAGATATTCAGTGTTTCTATACGGTGACGTCACCAGCGTGACTCAGCCCCCCCCCCACACACACACTGATCAGCTGATCAGTGTTAAAGTTAAATCAATCAAAGTTATGATCAATGTGCACAACAGAAGCAATGATCACCGTTACATGTGTTTAAATGTTACATTATTGGTATAATATGAAATATATTTGTGGTTTACAGCAGCGAAATGAATAAACTGTAATTTAATCATGAATGTAGAAAAAGTATTTGTGTAATTAGACGTTATAAATCTGTTAACGTGTGAATATCATATTTACAGAGTTGAGAAGTATTTAAAACAGTTTAAACATGGAACTTCAGCTTTATGATCATAATATCCTTTTTATTTATATGAAAAACAAGTTTACAAACCGTTTCACAGACATAAACCGAACAATTAAACCAAATACAATCAACACTGTACACATATTTTACATATTTTTACTGTTTTTATTTCACGGTTCTTATGAAGCAAATGAATTGTATGTAAAAACCTTTGTGGCAATGCACTTTATTCTAATGAACATAAATAGAAGAAATGTAAAGATAAACATTAAGTTAGTTAATGTTGAGTCCACTTTAAAGCTGAGACGAGTCATTGAACCGATGATCTATCAGTCGGTCTCATGTCATTCTGCTTTTCTTTGTTTTCTATTAAGTGAATATTTCTGGGTTTAGGAATATTAATATTCTATGAATGGAGGAAATATTCATCACAAACTGTTTTTATTGCCTCGTAGTAGTTTTTGATTCTGTTCGTGATGAACTGGTGGAAAACGAACCGGCCTCATGCTGACTGGACATCAGTCTGAGCTTCTTATTGATCGCATATCAGTTGAGTGTGTCGGTGTTTTTAAAGCGTACAGACAGGTTTCTGAAGGCTGAAGCAGTTTTTGTGTTTGATATGTAACTTGTTTCTGTATCTCTATTATTTATCTTGTAATACATGAGGAAGAATAGACAAAGGATCTCTTATTGTGGTAATTAGTTTAACTGCTTCACTCAACAGTGAGATGAATTGTTGGTTTCATCTCCAGATTTTAGTCTCTGTGTTTTTAAAGTCCTGGTTCTGTGTCGTCTCTTCAGGAGTCAGGATGAGTCTGCAGTGGACGGCGGTGGCCACCTTCCTCTACGTCGAGGTCTTCTTCGTCCTGCTGCTCTGCATCCCGTTCATCTCTCCTAAGAGGTACTCAACTCTGAGTTAACTAACCCTGATCTCTGAGTTAACTAACCCTGATCTCTGAGTTAACTAACCCTGATCTCTGAGTTAACTAACCCTGATCTATGAGTTAACTAACCATGATCTCTGAGTTAACTAACCCTGATCTCTGAGTTAACTAACCCTGATCTATGAGTTAATTAACCCTGATCTCTGAGTTAACTAACCCTGATCTCTGAGTTAACTAACCCTGATCTACGAGTTAACTAACCCTGATCTACGAGTTAACTAACCCTGATCTACGAGTTAACTAACCCTGATCTACGAGTTAACTAACCCTGATCTACGAGTTAACTAACCCTGATCTCCGAGTTAACTAACCCTGATCTCTGAGTTAACTAACCCTGATCTCTGAGTTAACTAACCCTGATCTCTGAGTTAACTAACCCTGACCTCTGACTTGACTAACCCTGACCTCTGACTTGACTAACCCTGACCTCTGACTTGACTAACCCTGACCTCTGACTTGACTAACCCTGACCTCTGACTTGACTAACCCTGACCTCTGACTTGACTAACCCTGACCTCTGACTTGACTAACCCTGACCTCTGACT
Organism: Leptoclinus maculatus; assembly: GCA_032191485.1. Lineage (NCBI taxonomy): Eukaryota > Metazoa > Chordata > Actinopteri > Perciformes > Stichaeidae > Leptoclinus > Leptoclinus maculatus. The sequence goes on along the minus strand of JAVDOI010000036.1, from coordinate 1,336,721 downwards.
TGACTAACCCTGACCTCTGACTTGACTAACCCTGACCTCTGACTTGACTAACCCTGACCTCTGACTTGACTAACCCTGACCTCTGACTTGACTAACCCTGACCTCTGACTTGACTAACTCTGACCTCTGACTTGACTAACTCTGACCTCTGACTTGACTAACCCTGACTTCTGACCTCTGACTTGACTAACCCTGACCTCTGACTTGACTAACCCTGACCTCTGACTTGACTAACCCTGACCTCTGACTTGACTAACCCTGACCTCTGACTTGACTAACCCTGACCTCTGACTTGACTAACCCTGACTTCTGACTTGACTAACCCTGACCTCTGACTTGACTAACCCTGACCTCTGACTTGACTAACCCTGACCTCTGACTTGACTAACCCTGACTTCTGACTTGACTAACCCTGACCTTTGACTTGACTAACCCTGACCTCTGACTTGACTAACCCTGACCTCTGACTTGACTAACCCTGACCTCTGACTTGACTAACCCTGACCTCTGACTTGACTAACCCTGACCTCTGACTTGACTAACCCTGACCTCTGACTTGACTAACCCTGACCTCTGACTTGACTAACCCTGACTTCTGACTTGACTAACCCTGACTTCTGACTTGACTAACCCTGACTTCTGACCTCTGACTTGACTAACCCTGACCTCTGACTTGACTAACCCTGACCTCTGACTTGACTAACCCTGACCTCTGACTTGACTAACCCTGACCTCTGACTTGACTAACCCTGACCTCTGACTTGACTAACCCTGACCTCTGACTTGACTAACCCTGACTTCTGACTTGACTAACCCTGACTTCTGACTTGACTAACCCTGACTTCTGACTTGACTAACCCTGACTTCTGACCTCTGACTTGACTAACCCTGACCTCTGACTTGACTAACCCTGACCTCTGACTTGACTAACCCTGACCTCTGACTTGACTAACCCTGACCTCTGACTTGACTAACCCTGACTTCTGACTTGACTAACCCTGACCTTTGACTTGACTAACCCTGACCTTTGACTTGACTAACCCTGACCTCTGACTTGACTAACCCTGACGTAGACACCTGTGTTTGCTACTTGTGTGCTCCTATTGGCCAACGTCACAGATGACGTCATGAATTCTGACTCGCTGAGAGAAGGCAAAACATTCCGTCTGAGGCGTCTCCGATGTCGTCGTCCACTCGGAGACATCAGCTGAGAGTCGAAGCGTCTCAGCTGAAGAAGCCTGAATGTGATTTGATCTGAAACACAGAGCAGATTAAACCTTTAACTGATTAACTCAGCAGACAGAGACGTTTTATCTCTTAGTCCAGAGGTCCACAACCTTTGTTGAGCCACGGACCGGTTTCATGTAAGACAATATTTTCACGGACCGGCCTTCAAGGTGTGGCGGATAAACACGACGAAATAAAATGATAACCCGGCATGAAAACAAATATAAAATGCATAAAAAATACAACTCACAATAATGAATCAGTGGAGCCCTGAGCTTGTTTCTCTACAACGAGACGTCCCATCTGAGGTAAAGGGAGACGATGACACCTGAAGTGTGTTCCTCATGTCCAGTCTACTTCGTTATGTTCTGACTGCTGTCACTGCAGAACATCCCGCTTCACAAAGAGGATGTGTGGAATGGAAGCAGGGTCTTCAGTGCTTTAGTGGTGATCTCAGGATACTCAGCCTTGATTTTAACCCTAAACAGCAGAGTTGTCGTCTCAAACATACTTTTAAGGCCACCGTCATTTACAACCTCCAGCAGCTGATCTTCCTCTGTCGACACATGTTCTGCAGAGCGGCTTGGTGCGTCAGAATTACTCCTGATGTTTAATCAGACTCCTGATATTGTCTGTTAAATGAAGATCTCTTTCTCTTGTAGGTTGTAGGCTCTTCTTCTGTCTCTTAGTGGGCCTAACCCTAACCCTTTACAAAGAAGCTCTCCAACACTGTTTTACTCACGTTCTCTAGCTTGTGGGCTTAATCTTTGAGGTAACGTATCACGTGACCGAGACGAGCGTCTCGACATGTCAAGAGCCACAGGCGGATGAAAGTGGGAGAGAATCCGGTCATTTTTCAAAATAAAACTTCTTTCAGACTCTGATAATCAATAAAACGGAAATAATATATTTATTCTTTCTGTGACCCGGTGGTTGGGGACCGCCGTCTTAAAGGACCCAGTGACCCGATCAGCAGCTCAGAAACAAACATGACTCAGCAGTTAATCTGAAAACTATCTGATTTTGTACTAAATCTGTTTTAATCAGAAGCGGCTGGTTTAATATGAAAGCAGCCGAACATAAAACGTGAAAAGAGTGTCGTCTACTCTCAAAGCAAAGATTTATCTGTTTTTATATGTGCTAGCTGGCCTACAAGTACGTGATTGGTCAGTGGGCTAGCCTGACATGTTGGGCGGTGACAATCCCAATATCTGCTGCCTCTGTCGAGCGGACATTTTCAGCCTCAAACGCATTAAAACGTATTCAAGAAATACAACTGGGGAGGCTCGACTGTCTTCACTGTATGGAGAGAAGCTATCCAAACCTACCTGGCCCGATGTGAACAGTAATCCCCCCCCCCCCCCCCCCCCCCCCCTTGATAAATCATGACTGAACTGTGATTAACATTTTTTGGAAAGCTGAGTTCAATTTCACAAGCCACACCTGTTGAATCAAAAAATCATTCTGCTCCAGGTGGAGTAAGATCTTCAAGTCTCGGATCATCCAGACCATCGCTCTCTATGGGAACACTTCATTCATGGTGGCCATCGCCATCCTCGTCTTCCTGCTCATCGGTACGTCTGGTATCTTGTTCTAGTCGTAAATATTGATGTTTATTTCTCTATGCGAGCTGCATTCTCTCTAGTGTCCACCAGGGGGCGACTCCTCTGGTTCTATAGAAGTCTATGAGAAAATGACTCTACTTCTCTCTTGATTTATTACCTCAGTAAACATTGTAAACATGAGTTTATGGTCTCAATCTCTAGTTTCAAGTCTTCTTCAATACAGCATGATGTTCATTTAGTACATTATGGTCCATTTAGAGTCAAACAGACCATAAAGCAGGGGATGCTTTAGGGGCGGGGCTACACAGTGATTGACAGGTCTCTACCAGAGACGTATACGGCGTCTCTACGTCACTCCTCCTCAGTCCAGATATGGTCACTTCCTGTTCATATATATATATATATATATAAAATGTTTTAATGTGTGTTTAGATGCGTTCCGTGAGGTGAGGAAGTACAGCGTGACGGAGAAGGTGGATCTGACCAACAACCCGACGGCCATCGAACACATTCACATGAAACTGTTCAGAGCTCAGAGGAACGAGTACATCGCCGGCTTCGCCCTGCTGCTCTGCCTGTGAGACACACACACACTCACACACACTCACACACAGCGACAGGCAGACTGATCTAAATGCAGAGGAATTTTCCAGTAAGATGGAACGAATGAGCGTGTGTGTGTGTGTGTGTGTGTGTGTGTGTGTGTGTGTGTGTGTGTGTGTGTGTGTGTGTGTGTGTCAAACAGTGTAAAGCCTGCTCCTGATTGGACGGAGCTCATGGGTGTAAATCTGTCTCTGCTTCTGATTGGCTGCCCCCCCCCGTGTTAGATCTGATTGGTTCCGTGTGACACGGCGTGTTGTGATTGGCCCGTGTTGTCGGCTGAAGGTCTCTGAGTTTATGTTGCATTATTCTCCTGAACACTAGAGGGAGCACACACTAAAATAACCTTTATATTAACTAACCAGATTATAATTCTCTATAATCTCATATTCATAAACTACTTCATTACCAAGTGAAGTGTTAAATGTCTCATAAAGAAATAAAGTTGAATATCCTGTAAACTATTTTCTCTAATGAAGGTTGTTTTAAGACTTCCTGTTTCTAATGAAGTGGCACAAAGTGCAGTTCATTAAACGTCCACTAGAGGCTCTGTCAATTCATAAAGTTGAGACATAATTTGGGGGCGTGGCCTCTTTGAGTGACAGGAAACAGTTATGATAATAATAATAACTTTAGTTTACAAAGTGCTTTGACAGACAAAAGCAAGACAATAATAATAATAACAAAGATCAGTGAGACAGTCGATACAAATAAACTAATAATGAAATTTTTAAAAGTAGTAAAATCAACAAATACAAATAAAACAGAAAAGCGACGACATCACTTAAAAGCAAGTCTGTAAAAATGTGTTTTAAGTGATTTTAAAAGAGATTAAAGTTTACACAACTTTACACTCCAGCTGACTTTAAACACAATTATTTTATTGATTTTTGGACGTTGATTATTTAAAATATCCAACGAGTCTTCAAACGTCTCGTTCTGTCCGACCAACAGAGAATGTTTGATAAACTTAATAAATGACACATTATTACTTAAATTACTCTTTATTAAAACATGATCAATACATGAATACAATTAATAAAAATGCTGAAGCTAAAGTATGAAACATTTCATAGACTTTCACACGTCATCACTTCTGCAGTCTTTGCTGCTGAATCGATGATGATGATGAGGATGATGATGATGGTGGTGATGAGGAGGATGATGATGAGGATGGTGGTGAGGATGGTGGTGATGAGGATGATGGTGGTGGTGAGGATGATGGTGGTGGTGAGGATGATGGTGGTGGTGAGGATGATGATGGTGGTGGTGAGGATGATGATGGTGGTGGTGAGGAGGATGATGAGGATGGTGGTGGTGGTGGTGATGAGGATGATGATGATGGTGATGGTGAGGATGATGGTGGTGGTGGGGATGATGATGATGGTGATGATGAGGATGATGGTGGTGGTGGGGATGATGATGATGGTGATGATGAGGATGATGGTGATGATGGTGGTGGTGATGGTGGTGATGAGGAAGATGAGGATGATGGTGGTGATGAGGAAGATGAGGATGATGGTGGTGGTGGTGGTGATGATGGTGAGGGTGATGGTGATGGTGAGGAAGATGAGGATGGTGGTGGTGGTGGTGAGGATGATGATGATGGTGATGAGGATGGTGGTGGTGGTGGTGGTGGTGAGGATGAGGAGGATGATGGTGATGATGGTGAGGGTGGTGGTGATGGTGGTGATGAGGAAGATGAGGATGGTGGTGGTGATGATGGTGAGGGTGATGGTGATGGTGGTGATGAGGATGATGGTGGTGGTGGTGGTGAGGATGATGATGATGATGAGGATGATGGTGGTGATGAGGAAGATGAGGATGATGGTGATGATGATGATGGTGGTGATGGGGTGATCAGGTCGGTGTGGTTGTTGTGTTTGGCCTGCAGGGGGCAGCAGTGCTCAGCTGTAACAGAAGGACTCCAGCGTTTAGACCGAGCCCTTTTTACAGACTGTGACTCAGAGGGAAACATGAATATATAGACGCAGCACAAGTTAGTGGAAACACTGAAGCGCCGTCAGCTGATCGCATTATTTCAGGCTTGTGACGTAACTGGCGGACATGTGTGGAACCGAGAGGAAGAAACTATTCATTCAATGTTCATAACTATATGAACCTCCAGCTGATCAGAAGAATTCACTCTGAGATCTGTTCTTCCTCTGAGCCGTAGAGCTCCATTACAACTCACTGTTGTTTCTTCATCATCATCATCATCACACTGTAGTTTATTCTGACTCTCTACAGCAACACGTGGATTCATCCGCTGCTGAAAATAGTCTCCAACAAAAATAAAATCTCTATTTCCTGTTGGTTTGATCAAATCGAACTGATTAAACTATAGATTTGTGTTTTTAAAGTTTGACGTCTTCAGTAGGAACCAATGGGCCACAGACAGGAAGTGAGACCGTATTAAGAGACGGACCAACATGTTAACAGGTTTGTGTTCACACCAAACGTGACGCGTTAAACATGCCGGTCAGCGGTGAGATGCTCCTCCTGACGTTGAGTCTGTGGTCCCTCAGAGCTGTAGTCCGTCTACTAACTTCACCTTATTTACGCCGAGATGACGTTATTTTGAGTGTCGAGGGAGCTGCTACAATGTTAGCATAGCCTAGCCTAGCATTGATCGATCCAAACTCCATTCACAAAACATTTTAAAAGTTGTTTGCTTTTCATCTACACATCTGCATTGTTTTGTCTTTTCAGTTTATTTTGTGTTCCTACGCTGAGCTACGTGTGTCTCCGCCCCTTCAATGTGTTCAGAGGAGGGGAGAGGAGACAGAGACAGACTACTTTCTTCTTAATGGTTGATGATGGTTGATGTCGTCATAACTGTTGTTCTGCACTAAAGACATGTTCTAGTTCTCTACTTCTATCATGATGGTTCTGTTTCATAGAGGAGCAGGACTTTTATTTTGAAAATCAGGACCACAGAGAGAAAAAGACCCTAAAAATGCTTTGAGTTCAGAATATCTAAATATCTAAAGATGATGTAATGATTTAGTTGTGTAGCTTCCTGTCTGGTTTGTGTCTCTGACTCGTCGTCTTTGTGTTTTATTTGTCCTCAGGTTGCTCCGTCGTCTCGCCACTCTGCTCTCCCAGCAGGCCACACTCATGGCCTCCAACGAGGCCTTCAAGAAGCAGGCGGAGGGAGCCAGCACCGCCGCCAAGAAGTACATGGAGGACAACGAGCTGCTGCAAGAGGTGGGACGCACACACACACACACACACACACACACGCAGTCTCTCTGTTGTAATCTGACCGGGTTGTACGGGGTGAAAAGATCACCATGTCCTCTTCTGCTAAAAGGAGAATTTGCCTCATCTGCATGTGACACACTCTCACACACACACACACACACACACACACACTCACACACACACACACACACACTCACACTGACCTCCAGGAAATGGATGGATGTACCAACATGAGCTGATAAAGAACATCCCATAATAACAGTTTAATCTCAGTCACAGAACAAGAAGTGAAGGAAGTTCAGAACCAGTTGTTTCTGGAGTTACTCACAGATTTAACTATTTAAGTCATCGTGTGTCTTCTTTTCTTTCGACGTTCTTTTATTTATTGTCTTTATTTAATATTCATTAATAACAAAGGCTTGGGTCCATGGGACACATTTTAATTAAATAAAAGCAGGAACTGTAGTTCATATTTTAAAGCGTCTCGCTGCAGCTGAAGAGATTAATGTCTAATAATCTAATAGAGACAAACACAATACTGGACCTCCACACATCGAAGCAACATTATTTCAACCTTAAATGTCTCCATTATTTCTTTGTTTTTGTTTTATCTTCCTGGTCATTGTGGAAGCTGCAGTTTGTAGTCTATTAATATCAATAAGGACTAAATATAAGAACCACGTCTGTTTATAAAGATGAACTTTATAAACTTAATGAAAGTTAGATTTATTGCAGATCTGTTGTTCAACTTCGTCATCTAATAAAACCGTTCGGAGATTATTCTGCTTCTTCTTCTGCTACTTTTTCTTCTTCTGCTACTTTTTCTTCTTCTGCTACTTTTTCTTCTTCTGCTACTTTTTCGTGTGGGTGTGTGTGACCTTAACTTAGCAGAGCTGCTGTTCACTATTTAAAGACAAAGTCCATCCTCCTTTCTTTGTTAATAAAGAGTTTAATCTCACGGTTGTTCAGTACATCCGTGCGTTTTAGTTCCAGTAAGAAGTCCTTCTGGATTCATGGACGCCAGTGAAGACAGTGGAGCCTCCCCAGTTGTATTTCTTGAATACGTTTGAATGCGTTTGAGGCTGAAAATGTCCGCTCGACAGAGGCAGCAGATATTGGGATTGTCACCGCCCAACATGTCAGGCTAGCCCACTGACCAATCACGTACTTGTAGGCCAGCTAGCAGGCTCTGACACGTCAAAGAATACGCCCAACATGTCAAACTAAAGATCTGATTGGTTGAACACGATGACAATCAACAATATCGTCCCCATTCACTTAAACTGCACATGGATTCACTTGTGAGTCTGCAGGCCTCGGGCCTCTCTTCTACCTAGAGACACAGAGGTGACATCTGATTGGATAAAAGCTATGTGTGTGTGTATGTATGTATGTGTATATGTGTGTATATATATATGTATATATATGTATATATATATACATATGTATATGTGTGTATATATATGTATGTATATATATGTATATATATATATATGTGTATATGTATATGTGTGTGTGTATATATATATATATATATATATATATATATATATATATATATATATATGAATGATCAGTGACCTGCTGATCATTCTAAGAGGATTATCTAAGCCGCTTAATAACATTAAAATAATGAGATGTTTTGTCTTTATTTTTTAATCATTAGAACTGTTCTTTAAATCAACACGATGGCTTTAAACAAAGTAAATATTTAACTTCATTCAAACTGCATCATTTAAAAACTATAATAAATTGTAATTTTTCATATCAATAATATCGAATCATTTGGTGTTTACCAAAACATTAAATTACATCATCGTTATAAATAGACTTTGATTGACACAAAACACAAATGTCTGCCGTCATAGTGACACACACACACACACAGGCGCGCACAGACACACACACACGCACACACACTCGGACTATGATCAGTGATTATTAACACAAGATGAAGGAAACAGTTTAAAAGTGAAAATAGACCTAAAGTTGTATTGTGGCTTTAACTATAATAATAATTATAACTTGTTTGTTTAACTCATGATGTCATGTGGACGACTCACTGCCAGCCAATCAGAGAGCAGCAGGATAAAACAGCTGTCGTTTGGTATGAACACCTGCTCACCAAACACAGACCGACTTCATGACTTCTTCTTCTGCTCCTCTGCACATTTTCTTCTTCATGTGATTAGAGACTTAACATAGAACTTTATTTATTCTTTAGGCTGATTGTTGAGCAGCAGTTAGTGTGAATATAAGATGATTTATTAATCATAAACGTCTGAGCGTCGTTATGAAGTCACGTTTAGTTTCACCAACGAGTTGTTCCACCAAACCGTTAAAATAGTGTTTTATTTTGTGTTTACTGATCATTATTATTATTTATGTATTTATTTTTATTGTGTTTATGTTCCGGTCAGCGGATTCTTTTTGAAGTACGATCCTACAAAATGTTTCACAATAAAAGTCTCGTTGGAGAACGAAGGGATTCTGAAACAGGAAGTAGATGAGATATAGATCTATTTATATATATATATATATATATATATATATATACATACAGTATATAAATAAAAGGACCCAGGCACTATTTGAGAATCGACGGTATTTAAAACAGACTTTACAAAGTGCTTTGTCACACAAATATAATAACAATAATCATGTTTCAACACTAAAAGTTTTGAAACATTTCTGTGGATTTAAAGGAAGCTTAAAGAAGCACGTGAGTAAACAAAGACTCAGAATGTAAAACTAGTTTTTGTGTTTGAACAGAAACTTCGTGACGCCGGAGTCGAGCTGCCGGAGGAAAGAAAGAAAAGAGCCGGGCCTCAGGAGGAGAACAAGACTCTGAAGGAGGAGGTGAAGACCCTGAAGGAGGAGCTGGACACCGCCAAGAAAGGTAAGGGGGGGGGGGGGGGGGGGTGGAGGAGGATAGCTGTTAGCGGTGCTGCTAACGTTATTAGCTCTCCTCCTGTTGGTTAGCTGTTAGCGGTGCTGCTAACGTTACTAGCTCTCCTCCTGTTGGTTAGCCGTTAGCGGTGCTGCTAACGTTACTAGCTCTCCTCCGTTGGTTAGCTGTTAGCAGTGCTGCTAACGTTACTAGCTCTCCTCCTGTTGGTTAGCCGTTAGCGGTGCTGCTAACGTTACTAGCTCTCCTCCTGTTGGTTTAAACACTGATTGGTTGTTTACAATGAAAGAGACTAGAAACACATGTTCTACTGAGTATTGGAGGAGAACCATCGTCAGTTAAATCAACAAAAGTACAAGTACCTCAAAGTAGTACTTATGTGCAGTACTCTGGTAAATGTACTGTTTTCATGTTCTGCAGCTCTGAAGAAGTCAGACAGCGACGTTCGTGCGATGAAGACACAAGCTGAGAATCTGACGGTGGAGTACGACAGACTGCTGGAGGAACACAGCAAACTGCTGGTAACACACACACACACACACACACACACACACACACACACACACACACACACACACACACACACACACACTGTACACGTCTCTGGTAGAGACCTGTCAATCACTGTGTAGCCCCGCCCCTAAAGCATCCCCTGCTTTATGGTCTGTTTGACTCTAAATGGACCATAATGTACTAAATGAACATCATGCTGTATTGAAGAAGACTTGAAACTAGAGATTGAGACCATAAACTCATGTTTACAATGTTTACTGAGGTAATAAATCAAGAGAGAAGTAGAGTCATTTTCTCATAGACTTCTATAGAACCAGAGGAGTCGCCCCCTGGTGGACACTAGAGGGAGTTGGATGAGCAGCTGGTCCACCTTAAAGCTGCCTGACAGGACACACACACACACACACACACACACACACACACACACACACACAGTTACATAACACATCCAGAAATACACACACGTGCTTGTACAGTCATGTACGTGATATGAGGACCAGGTTTTATGTTGGATCAGGTACCAGGTTCAAAACATAACTGGATTCTCAGAGCTCTGAGTCTTAAATTAGAAAAGAACAAATAATTCATTTTTTTTAATCCAGCGTTTGGGATCAGCGCCGTCTAGTGGTGAGACTGCAGACTGTGAAGTCGTTGCTTCATGTGTTAAAGCTGCATTCTCTCTAGTGTCCACCAGGGGGCGACTCCTCTGGTTCTATAGAAGTCTACAGCCTCCTTGTCCGTGTTTTTACCTCCCTGTTTTCTGTCTGCAGGCGACTAGCGACAAGAAATCCGACTGAGACGAACAAAGACGGATTCCCAGCTTCTCTCTTCTCTCTTCTTCTTCATCTTCATCATCGTTACCAGCGATGTGACGTCACGTCTCTTTTTTCTGGATCAGCTGACGTCGTGGATTTGGTTGTTCTACGTGGTTAAATAATAAAATGTCTTCTGACTGTCGGAGCTTCAACAGAAGATCGTCGGTTGTTTGTGAAACTGTTTTTTTTTTTTTTCTGTGAAACATGAAATCTGATCGTTTTATTCCAAAAATCTGAGGTCCAACGTTTATAAGACTCAAACTAGAGTTTGAATATTCCACATCGAAGATTGTGTTTCCTGAACTGACGACGGTTTGATGAATGTTTACTTTGTACGAGTTCATTTTTCACTGACATCAGTCTGAAAGATCTGAGTGTGAATTTAGTTTTTCTAAACTCATTTTGCGTGTCTTCCTGATGAAAGAGGCTCCACCCTTCTTGTGATTGTTTAATTAAATTGGCTGTTTCTGTTTGAACACATGAACCTTCAATCAGCTTCACGACAAACGGTTCAGATCCTCTGATTCACAATCTTTCCACTGAGACAATGACCGCCTTTATTTTGAAAATCCTTCAGGCTGAGTGTCACCTGACGACTTCCTCTCCTGTAATCGTGGTCGGGGAGCAGATCGTTCCAGTCAAACGATCGATCGGAAGTTTCCTCGTGTCACCGCTAATGAAAGGTTGAGTCCATAAGGTTCTCACTCCGCCCCCTTCTTTTTTTATGTTTACGTTTATTTTCTCTGTTTGCTGCACTTTGTTCAAAGAAAAGTTCGGGAAACGGAAACAAAGCCAAACGATTCATTTAAATCACTATTTAATTTTCTTGGTTGTTTCTGACACCGACTGAAACATGTTTTATGATGAAATATAAACGGACCAAACCTCATGATATGTATTTAAACACGTGACGGAAACTTCTGTTCTGCTTTTCTTCTGTGGTTTTTATTTTCTCGTGTTCTTTTTTGAAGACAGTTAACTTATGTTAAACTCTATAGAGGGCGCTGTTCAGGTGCATCATGGGATCATGTGTTCAGGTGCATCATGGGATGTCTGAGGTGAACTGTATCTGGACTATGAAGTGATGAAATAAACCTCTACAGGTATCTTCTTTCTGTCTGTTACATCTACTGAAAAACACTAGAAGAAGAATGTGTCCACAGGTACGGAAGTCAAAGAGTGCCGTCCATTTATATTTAATGTGTATATATATATATATATATATATTATCACTAGTTATAACACATTTAACCACAGGCCTGCTGTGAAAGGAACACGTCACTCATATCTCCTTAGAGAAGTGTTGATCAGTCTGTTGACTATTATGGGATGGATGTTCATCTTCACTGTTTACGGATTCGTTCTCCGTTTTTCAACTAAAGGTTTTTATCATGTAGTTACATCAGTAAAAGAACAAACCTACACAGCTTGAGGAACACGAGTTAATTTAAACATTTCTGTTCTCATGGTAACCTCATCTGATGAAGAAGGTTGTGTGATGTGACCGAAAGCTCCAGAACAGAGTTTAGTCAATAGAGTAGTTTATGTTGCAAATTACAAAATAACGTCCGAAAAAAAGCTTTTAACGTAAACAAAGTCATGGGCAGTATCGCCCCGTCCGCTGGCAGCAGACCACGACCAGGACGGGTCAACCGAGTTCAATATTGTTTTATTTATTTATTGTTTTTGTTTGTTTTTTTAAAGACTGATCGTCCAGCTTTGGGTCGCCCCCAGACCGTTTGAGGAGGGGGCCCAGTGCAGGTTTGAGCCCTTTAAAGAAACAGCTCCCAGACCCAAGGGAGGGGGCCAGTTCTTTTGTGCAGTATTTATACACTGTTGTACTAGTACTTTTCCTGCAGTATGTATACTCTGTTGTACTAGTACTTTTCCTGCAGTATGTATACTCTGTTGCACTAGTACTTTTCCTGCAGTATTTATACACTGTTGTACTAGTACTTTTCCTGCAGTATGTATACTCTGTTGTACTAGTACTTTTCCTGCAGTATGTATACTCTGTTGTACTAGTACTTTTCCTGCAGTATGTATACTCTGTTGTTCTAGTACTTTTCCTGCAGTATTTATAAACTATTGTACTAGTACTTTTCCTGCAGTATGTATACTCTGTTGTACTAGTACTTTTCCTGCAGTATGTCTACTCTGTTGTACTAGTACTTTTCCTGCAGTATGTATACTCTGTTGTACTAGTACTTTTCCTGCAGTATTTATACACTGTTGTATTAGTACTTTTCCTGCAGTATGTATACTCTGTTGTACTAGTACTTTTCCTGCAGTATGTATACTCTGTTGTACTAGTACTTTTCCTGCAGTATGTATACTCTGTTGTTCTAGTACTTTTCCTGCAGTATTTATACACTGTTGTACTAGTACTTTTCCTGCAGTATGTATACTCTGTTGTACTAGTATTTTTCCTGCAGTATGTATACTCTGTTGTACTAGTACTTTTCCTGCAGTATTTATACACTGTTGTACTAGTACTTTTCCTGCAGTATGTATACTCTGTTGTACTAGTACTTTTCCTGCAGTATGTATACTCTGTTGTACTAGTACTTTTCCTGCAGTATTTATACACTGTTGTACTAGTACTTTTCCTGCAGTATGTATACTCTGTTGTACTAGTACTTTTTCTGCAGTATGTATACTCTGTTGTACTAGTACTTTTCCTGCAGTATGTATACTCTGTTGTACTAGTACTTTTCCTGCAGTATGTATACTCTGTTGTTCTAGTACTTTTCCTGCAGTATTTATACACTGTTGTACTAGTACTTTTCCTGCAGTATGTATACTCTGTTGTACTAGTACTTTTCCTGCAGTATGTCTACTCTGTTGTACTAGTACTTTTCCTGCAGTATGTATACTCTGTTGTACTAGTACTTTTCCTGCAGTATTTATACACTGTTGTATTAGTACTTTTCCTGCAGTATGTATACTCTGTTGTACTAGTACTTTTCCTGCAGTATGTATACTCTGTTGTACTAGTACTTTTCCTGCAGTATGTATACTCTGTTGTTCTAGTACTTTTCCTGCAGTATGTATACTCTGTTGTACTAGTACTTTTTCTGCAGTATGTATACTCTGTTGTACTAGTACTTTTCCTGCAGTATGTATACTCTGTTCTAGTACTTTTCCTGCAGTATTTATACACTGTTGTACTAGTACTTTTCCTGCAGTATGTATACTCTGTTGTACTAATACTTTTCCTGCAGTATGTATACTCTGTTGTACTAATACTTTTCCTGCAGTATGTCTACTCTGTTGTACTAGTACTTTTCCTGCAGTATGTCTACTCTGTTGTACTAGTACTTTTCCTGCAGTATGTCTACTCTGTTGTACTAGTACTTTTCCTGCAGTATGTCTACTCTGTTGTACTAGTACTTTTCCTGCAGTATGTATACTCTGTTGTACTAATACTTTTCCTGCAGTATGTCTACTCTGTTGTACTAGTACTTTTCCTGCAGTATGTCTACTCTGTTGTACTAGTACTTTTCCTGCAGTAGATCTGAATGGTCGTTGGACGTCTGGAGTCTAAACTTAGCGTCTTGGTCTCGTCTTCTTAAAGCAGCTGTTGGTCTGAACACCATCAGGCATTAGAAACCGGTTTGAACCGCTCCGCCTCCACTCCGCTCCGCCTCCACTCCGTCTCTCCGGATCAGCTTTCACTGCCGACCCTCAACAACGTCTCCGTAATTCTGTCTTCTGACTTCCCAGAAGTTCAGTCCTGTTTAAAAGGCGTTCAGAGGAATCTCTGCTCAAAGGTTTCCGGTTTGATTCCAGTTGTCTCTTGTCTTCACCAGACTCTTTATCGTCACGGCGACGCCATTTAAAACCTCAAAGACACAGCAGTTTAGTCACAGTTGGCGAGAAGTTTAGTCACAGTTGGCGAGAAGACGTCATGATTATTGCCTCTACTGTTAAACTACCCCGTCCCCCCCGTCTCTGTGGACCAGATGTTGAGACAAATGATTTTTCACGCTTTCACTTCCTTCTAATAGACGAAACAAAACAAACAATACATCTAGAATACTCTCAAACCGTTACCATGACAACGACAAATGTGTGACTTTGTTGTCAGTTACTGTGGACATTATGAAGCCTCCAGTTCGGCCATCTTGGCTTTTTATGCAACCAGTGAACAGGAACTGACCTCGTCACCTAACCCTAATCCTTGTCCTCGTCTACTTCCCGTCCTCGTTTACTTCCCGCCCTTGTCTACTTCTTGTCTTCGTCTATTTCCTGTCTTCGTCGACTTCCCGTCTTCATCTACTTCCCGTCCTTGTTTACTTCCCGTCTTCGTCGACTTCCCATCCTCGTCTACTTCCTGTCCTCGTTTACTTCCCGTCCTCGTCTACTTCCCGTCCTCGTTTACTTCCCGTCCTTGTCTACTTCTTGTCTTCGTCTACTTCCCGTCTTCGTTGACTTCACATCCTCGTCTACTTCCCGTCCTTGTTTACTTCCCGTCTTCGTCTACTTCCCGTCTTCGTCTACTTCCCGTCTTTGTCTACTTTCTGTCTTTGTCTACTTCCCGTCTTCGTCGACTTCCCGTCTTTGTCGACTTCCCATCCTCGTCTACTTCCCGTCCTCATTTACTTCCCGTCCTCTTCTACTTCCCGTCTTTGTCTAATAATAATAATTCCTACAGTTTCAATAGGGACCTCACGGCCCGACGTTGTCGGTGCTCGGGCCCTAATAATAAAGAAATGTAATCATAAAGAAATATAATAATAATAGTAAAGAAATAAAGTAATAATAATAATAAGCTGAATCTTTTCTGTTAAACTTTCATAACAAAAGAACAAAATAAACAAACCCAGTAACCACGGAGACGGATCAGCTGTTTGTCATGACGTTAGTTTTATTGCTGTTGACGAGCACAGTGATCACAAAGGTCAATGAAACACAGGTGACATCATCAGGGCTCAGAGTTAACTCTGACATCATCGACTAAGTCGGCGAGTCATTTCTTTTGGCTGGTGACTCGTTAACGTGGAGCCCCAAGTGTCGTTAGTACACTAATCAATAAATCTACTAATCAGCTTTAATCAATCTAATCTACAGCTCTGGATGGAAGACCGGAGGTTTACAGGAAGAGACACAAATCACAACGACGTCACCGAGTTTGGGCCGGAAACACAAACAGGAAGTCAGACGCCAGGAAATAAAATTATGAATAAATAAAAAACGAATTTCTTTGAGAAATTAAGATTCTTACATTGTGGAACAACTACAGCGCCCATGATGCTTTGCAGGAGATAAACAGTGAGTATAATATCAGTGAGTGACAGTTGTTATTTTACCATTTTCTTCTTCCATAACTTCTGTATTTTGGTTCACGTCTGATGTGTTTTCGTTAAACGAGACCTTCAGGGACTCGTTTCAAACACGATGATCCGACCTCAGCTTCCCCAAAAACAACTTTGAGGTCAGAAACTTATTTAATATCAGTTTTTCAGGAGCACCAGCGATATTATCATGAAAAAAATGTTTTTAATAAACTTCTTGTGATCAAAAGAAAACAAAATCTTCCGTATTTGATTCGTTTTTATTTTTATTTTTGGAGGTTAAAAAACACTTTGGCAATGTTTTTGGCTATAAAATCATTGAAACTATTTTTCAAAAAGTTTCTAAAAACAATAATCTTCAGTAAAATGAAGCTAAAATATAAACGTTGAATATCTTTAAGAAGCTGAGTGAAGTTTGTTGGACAGAATCGATGAAACGGACGGATTCTTTACTCGTTTTGTTCTTTACAGTTTTAGATTTAAGGATCCAGAATAAAACGTTTGACGTCACCAAAGTACATTTTGTACTCTCTATTTGTTTTTATATTTATTTTCTGTAAATCGTGTCTGAGGAGAGAAACAATAAATCACTTTATGTTTAAAATGTTCATATTTAAATTTAAATACATTTTTTATTTTTTCCCAATAAAAGTATTGTTAATTTGTTCATTAGTCACATTATAAAGATATTATCTTTTACTTTCTTCTTCACCAAAAATAAAACATTGGATAATAATTTGTGCAAAAAGCACTTTTTTTATTCGTCGATAACAAATCTAATACCTTGTTTAATTTTAACTTTAATTGCAGTTCAGTTGTTAATATCGTAGTTATTGGCAGATTATTGGAGAATTAAACAGGAAATATACATATATATATATATATAAAGTCAAGAGGAAAATATTGAGCATCTCAAACATAACAAATTAGATTTTCTTTTTCCAAATTGAATAAAAGTCTTAAATAAATGAAGTATGTATATTGGTGGATGTATTAATTATCTAATATTTAGTTAGTGTTGAAAAAACCCCAAATCAGTCTCCAGTGAGAAGAAGAAACACCATCATCAGGAAACAGTTCACCCTTTTATTTTGTTAATTATATGTGACTTCCTGTCAGTTCCCATTTAAAATCAAAGATTCTGTCACAACAAAGATTTTTTTTGGCAGAAGAGCACGAAGACAAAATGACATGAAACATCAGATTTCGGTACATTTTCATTTTCTCAACTGTTTTTTTATTTATTTATAATTTTTTCTCTTAAACGCAGATTTTTGTTTATTTTCTGTTTCTGACCCACCAGGCTCCAGAGATAAGACCTTTCAAAATAAAAGAGTCCTAAATGTCAGTAAAGCTTCTAAACATTTCTGCCTGAGGTTAGTTTAATTAGTGAAATATTAATTATCAGTGGCACATTTGATCAATAATCTCATTAGTTTTAATCGTCACTAATCATTTAAATCACTTTAAATCATCATTAATTAGTTTGATGTTTAAACGCTTAATTAACCGTCACATCTTTATGTTCAATTTTTACAATAATTCAGATTCAAACTGATGTTTTCAGTCGATTTATATAATTTTATACAGATTTTCATGTTCAGAATTAATTGATATCAACTGACTGGAGTCACCAGCTGACATGATGTGTAATATGTGAAGTGTAAATATATGTAATGTGCAGATAAAATAGTTATTTCCTGCTTTGAAATAATAATAATAATACAAATAATGTGTGTGTGTGTGGGGGGGGGGGGGGGGGGGGGATGGGGTCACTGATATTCAGTAAAACACAGAGAAAAAAAAAATCATCTAAAACTAAAACTCTTCAAACTTTTCAGCACTTTGAAAATTAGAAATCAAAAAAAGTTAAGAAAAATTAAAAAATTCCCTTTCGTGGTGTGTTCAGGGACACACAAAGCCTAAGCAAACCCGCCACAATAAAAGCCCCGCTCCCCGCTGCTTGTTCACATTAGCCGGTCAGACACCATTTAAAGGCCTCACAGCACCAACACATGTCAATATAACATATATATATATGAAATATAATACTTAGAGACTTTTAAAACAAGTCTCACAGATTTGTTTGTTTTGTTTTTTAAAATGTTCATCTTTGTGTGTCACATGTTCAGATGAATAAACTCGTCAGTGTTGGAAAACCTTTAAAGCTGCAACAAGAAACAGGCAAGGAGGGAAATGTTTCCAGAAACACTTCCCAGAATCCTCTCCTGCTGGTCGCCGCCGCCGCTGAAACATTTGCATAACAAAGTTTTATTTTGAAAGGTTGAAGTGAGGTAGCCTGAAGCTGGAGTCGGTCGCGGCCGGCGTCTCTTCGTCGCTCGTGTTCGAACCGACTAAAACGTGAACAAACAGCCGGAAATCCTCATCGTCACAATCACATACTGCATCAAATATAGATAATCAATATATATATATCTGTCATACTCAACAAAATAAAAGCCTCCACAAAATAAATCTCTGATTCATTTTACAATATGTAAAACAAAACTCAAGCTTTTTAAAAAGCGACATTATCGTACAACAATGTGCAAATCTATGTTTTTCTCCTTTTTTTTGTCTTCCCCCCATGACAGGTGGATGGTTGCTAGGAGACAGAGTTGTAGACACGCCCCCGCAAATGCTGATTGGTTGGATGTAAACCAGAACCGTCTGGCTCGAGAGTTAAGACAACGACGTAAGGCAACGCTCAGCTGAGTCCTCCGGCTCTCATCTCTCCACCCGCTGACTGCAGGTCAATTATACATTCATAATAATTATAATTAATGACAATAATAATAACAATCATTATTGATATTATTATATACATTATTATTATTGTAATTTTGTATTAACAGTGACCAGAACCACGACCCATACTGGATAATATCTGTATTGTTTTTTTTGTTTTTTATATTAAGACTTAAACATTTCTGATCAAGATCCCATTTGATTTAATTCATTCATTCTATTTAAAGAATCTCAACAGAATTCTCGGACAGAATTGAATTATTATAATTTTTTCTCGGGCTAATTAAAGATTTATCAACTACATTGATCATTTCTGAATGACTTCAGGTCCGACACTCAGTTAAAGATGAAATCTGGTCCTGAAGAAAACATTTCTTTGAAACCTGTAATTAAACTTTTATTATTTTACTGTTTCTGAGTAAAACTATCTTCTGTTGAGGAGGAGAGCGTTCGGTGGGAGGACCTCAGTGTTGAAGATGAACGGATGAGACGAGGCAGAGAAGAAGAAGAAGAAGAAGAAGAAGAAGAAGAAGAAGAGACAGCCTTAGGAGCTGGTCTGGGATCAGTACCGCTCCGTTTGGCACTTCAGTCAACCCGTGAACACCAAGAGGTTAAAGGTCCGACCCAGCGGGGGTTCAGCAGCTGTTTTAGTGAATAATAATGTCTGCTTCTATTAATCCAGTCTTTGCTACAAGGAATGATTATTAAAGATGATCTAATCATCGATCAATATAATTGGTCAAATGTCACACATTTTTTCTGTAAATTGCTGTTTTTTCTAGTTCGCCAATTAAGCGATTATCAAAAATGTTACTTATATTTTGGTTAGTTTTCTTAAAAGCTCCGGTTTTAGTAAGTACATTTTGAGTTGAGATTGTTTTATTATTATTTTTTTTTTTTTAAAGTGGATAAGTGGATTTTCAAAGAAGAAGCCCAAGAGTTGTGGTTGAAAGCTCCAGGAACAATAAGTAAAGTATAATATATAAAAATATATTTAAGATGAACAATGACCGAATTCTCACTGAAAGTTTTTCCTTCTGTTCTGGGATCAGAATTTAGCTTCAGAGCTGGACCGTCAGACGGTCTTGTGATGCGTTCAGGACTCCCTGAGATCAGTTCAGTGAGTTCAGGGACCGCGGTTTGCTCCGTAACAGGAACTCTCCTGCCAAACGTTTAGTCAGTGAACAAGATGAAGAAGCTAAAGACACTCGGACAGATGGGACTTGATGCTATTGATACCGATGCCGTTATGGATTCTGCTCATTTGCCGGATTCTTTATCGATTCCCTTATTGATTTTCAATTGTTTATGTGGATAAAAAAAGGTTTTGAGCCGGAGCCACCAGGTCGATCTAGAGCCGGTCACTGTGCACCTGACGAGGGCCAGTTATCGCTGATGAGGAGATCTTCAATCCACCGAGAGGTGTTCAGATGTTCTGGGTTCATTAAGAAACGTCTCTGTGGTTAACGGGGGAACACGGCTCCTCCTGGTTTTGTTCGGTTTGTTCGGCAGCATCGGACTTCACGTCGTGATGACGAGTTTTTGCAACACGTAAAAAAACATGCCGGCCTCGATTAAAGAACCTCAGAGGGCTAAAATTCTGATGGATCGATTGAATTTGAACCAGTTCTTGATTTCCATCCCCAGTCTGACACGGAGACTTTTTCTTTCTTGACAACTAAACTAAACTTTTAGCGACTTTTCTTACCGCCGGACGTTTGACCGCAGAACTGAAGAGTTTCCTGTTACGACGCAAACGACCTCCGATAGTTTTCAGGGGTCAAACGTCTACAACTGTGTCTGAACAGCCATCACACACACTCTCACACACACACACATACACACACATACAAGGGTATGACTTGAGCACCGAGTCACTGTGTTGATGTTTAACGTGTGTGTGTGTGTGTCACAAAGACTAGATTTGCATTGATTCTCTTCATGGAGGAAGCCCCGACTTTCAGCACTGTTTTTTTTTCGTTTTTTTTAACTCAACCTTCTTCTTCAGCTCCTCCGGCGTTCAACGTTTTGTGAAAAAAGTTATCATTTGATCCTTAAAATATTCAAAGAGAATAATATTTACATATTTTTTTTCCCATCTTGAGAAGCAGAGGAGTGGAAGCCCTTTACAGGTAAAGAACCCAGAGATCTGCTGGTTAGAATCTGGAGAATTATGGATATAAAACCTCCTGGAGGAGCTGCGTCATTCTTCTTTTTCTTCTTCAGGTCTGAAAACACGGCGTGGCCTGGTGAGGATGGGGGAGGCAGCCAATTAACGGCTCCCTCTGAAGGTCCTAAGCCCCGCCTACATGACGCTCTCAAAGATGATGACCTTGTTGTCGTCGGCGCCGGCGGACAGCGAGCTCAGGGACTTGATGTCGGGGGCCATGTACTCCAGGTGATGGGCCCCCCACACCGGAGTGGTCAGGTAAGCCCAGCGCTGCAGGAGACAGACGGGAGGACAGACGGGAGGACAGACGGGTGAGACGGGATATTAAAGAGATACTAACCCACCAATCAGTGCAGCGGATCCAGAGGAGGAACAAGTACTCAGATCTTTTACTTAAAGGGACAGTGTATTTGTATGAGGTTCTTCTTCATAGTCAGTGTATTACTACAGAATGTGGAGCAAATCAATGTTCTCCTGAGGATCAATAAATAATCAATATCAATTATATTTTGAACAGTTTGGTTTTAGTACTTTTACTACAGTAAAGGATCTGAGCAGTGGCGGGCCGTGCATTTCATACCCAGGCCTTCACTGCTGTCATGCAGCTGAAATACCACCTTATAACCACATGATGGCGCCACAGCTATTATTCGTTTCTAAGGCTGTAACTATGTACTACTCGTGTTAAACCGTTCGGTACGAGGCTTACAATACATTTGAATAACTCTAGAGCATTTGGAAAATGCAGAAGCTTAAATTCAGTAAAACATAATGTTCTCTGTGCTCATGTAGGACAGCGGTTCTCAGCTGGTCTGGATGGGGATAGCGGGCTCTGACACTCAAAGAATACGCCCAACATGTCAAACTAAAGATCTGATTGGTTGAACACGATGACAATCAACAATATCGTCCCCATTCACTTAAACTGCACATGGATTCACTTGTGAGTCTGCAGGCCTCGGGCCTCTCTTCTACCTAGAGACACAGAGGTGAAATCTGATTGGATAAAAGCTCTACTTAAAACAAGCTGCACTGGAAGCAGAGCAACTGAGGAAGACAGTAGCTGTGCAATGAGAAAATAAGATAATGGGAAAAATTATAATACATGTAGTGTATTTAAGAAAAATTATTAAATTATAAAATAGATATAACTTTGTGATTCTGTTTAGGCCAGCAGAGAAGGCTTTGCAGGCCCTGACGGCCCACCACTGGATCTGAGTACTTCTTCCGTGTTTTTTCAGTCACTGTTTGTCTCTTTGTTTGTCTCTTTGTTTCTGTGTCTGGCTCTGTTCTTCTTTTTTATTACTTTATTTTCTTAAATTGAATAGGTCCTGCTCTGTTATTTTATTGTATTTTATTATATTGTATATATTGTGCATTTTCCATACTTAATATTTTTATTTTATTGTGTAACTTCGTTTGTTGCTGCCACAGACAAATTTCCCCTTGGGAATAAATAAAGTATATATCTAATCATCTAATCTAATCTTTGTCTCTGTGTTTGTCTCTTTGTCTCTGTTTGTCTCTGTGTTTGTCTCTTTGTTTGTCTCTTTGTTTGTCTCTATGTCTCTGTGTTTGTCTCTGTGTTTGTCTCTTTGTCTCTGTGTTTGTCTCTGTGTTTGTCTCTGTGTTTGTCTCTTTGTCTCTGTGTTTGTCTCTGTGTTTGTCTCTGTGTTTGTCTCTTTGTCTCTGTGTTTGTCTCTGTGTTTGTCTCTTTGTCTCTGTGTTTGTCTCTGTGTTTGTCTCTGTGTCTCTGTGTTTGTCTCTGCGTTTGTCTCTGTGTTTGTCTCTTTGTCTCTGTGTTTGTCTCTCTTTGTTTGTCTCTGTGTTTGTCTCTTTGTCTCTGTGTTTGTCTCTCTTTGTTTGTCTCTGTGTTTGTCTCTATGTCTCTATGTTTGTCTCTATGTCTCTGTGTTTGTCTCTGCGTTTGTCTCTGTGTTTGTCTCTGTGTTTGTCTCTTTGTCTCTGTTTGTCTCTGTGTTTGTCTCTTTGTCTCTGTGTTTGTCTCTTTGTTTGTCTCTGTGTTTGTCTCTTTGTCTCTGTGTTTGTCTCTTTGTTTGTCTCTGTGTTTGTCTCTTTGTCTCTGTGTTTGTCTCTTTGTTTGTCTCTGTGTTTGTCTCTGTGTTTGTCTCTTTGTCTCTGTTTGTCTCTGTGTTTGTCTCTTTGTCTCTGTTTGTCTCTGTGTTTGTCTCTTTGTCTCTGTTTGTCTCTGTGTCTCTATGTCTCTTTGTCTCTGTGTTTGTCTCTGTGTTTGTCTCTGTGTTTGTCTCTATGTCTCTGTGTCTCTGTGTCTCTGTGTTTGTCTCTTTGTCTCTGTGTTTGTCTCTCTTTGTTTGTCTCTGTGTTTGTCTCTATGTCTATTTGTTTGTCTCTATGTCTCTGTGTTTGTCTCTGCGTTTGTCTCTGTGTTTGTCTCTGTGTTTGTCTCTTTGTCTCTGTTTGTCTCTGTGTTTGTCTCTGTGTCTCTGTGTCTCTGTGTCTCTTTGTCTCTCTGTTTGTCTCTGTGTCTCTGTGTCTGTCCACACTGACCTCTTTGAATGTCCCCTTGGCCCTGAAGAGTTTGTAGAGGAGGCTGACAGGGATGCAGAGCATGGAGGACAGAGCCATGCACCACCCGATCACCTCCCCCCACCACGGGTACACGTACACGTTGTTGTAGGTCAGCGCCTTGTAGTTCACAAGGTGGAACAGAAAGATGCCCTGCAGAGGAGATATGTTATGTGATGTATGATCGTGTATTTGTACTTATGATTCTCAGTGTATGTATAGTCTTACCATGCAGACACACGGGGTGATGAAGGACCAGCACCACTTCATCAAGGGGAAAGGCCGGTAGCCAATCATACGAGCCACATCGTCCATGAAGCGGTCAGCACCTGAAACAAAGTACCGAGTCCTCAATCAACAAACGTGTGAAAATACTGCAGTAATATTAATATTAATATCATGGCTGACTGTTGCATACTGTATATTTAAAACATGAACACTTTGACTTCATTATATATCATATATATAATATATAGTAACTTTATACTATGACTCTTTTCGACGTACTGTACTAGTACTCTTTATGGTTGTTTGTGACTAAGTGTACTGTGACTGATAATGACTATTTATATGATATATGACTATATATATAATATGAATGAGATGAAACGTTTCATCGGCCCGTCGACGCCTACAGGACAGAAAACATTCACATCTGTGATTACATTTATTGGGTTCATGAATTTGTTTCTGTTGTTCAATATTTCATGTTGTTGTTTGTATTTTGTTTGTTGTGAAATCATAATCTTTAACAAAAACATGGAATATTAAATAAAATGACTAAAGTGACTGGATATGTACTATTGCGACATACTAAACATACTTTTCATGACGTAGTATAGGATACATTGTTATGACATGTCATGACATACTAAACTATAACTTTTTAATGACTTAATGTCACTTAGTATGGTATGTCACAAAGATGTGAAAATAAGTAATAGTTTACATCCTAAAGATATTTGAGTCTTAGTTTAGTTAACAGTTAAACGTCCTTTTATTTACATTGTAAAGTAGGTCATGAGAATGTGAAAGGACTCAAAGTTAAGTATGTTCTTTAATGTAAACACATAAATCATGGTATAGTATCTCATTAAAAAGGTAAATGTAAATGTAATAAGTCACAATAGAAATCAAACAGACTGAACTGTGACCTTCTTCACCGTAACATCATATAACATAACTATTCACACGCCTATTTTCAGATCAGATACTCTGCTGACATACGTCACTGTGGCACAGCAGGCCGTGAAACACGACACTGTGTGTGTGTGTGTGTGTGTGTGTGTGTGTGTGTGTGTGTTGCATACCGTAGACCCAGGCAACTACTATGCATTCCCAGAATGCTTGCCACAACAGAGTCATTCCACTGGCCGAATAGTAGTCAAACAATTGGAAGACGTACATCCCCGCCTGCAGAGAGAGACGCAGCTCAGTGTTTCAGAACATCCAGAGTTTAAATGAACCCAAAAGTAAACTCGTCTTAGTGTGAAGAGGTTCAGGTTCTCTCCACTCATACGTTTAGTCAGAAGTTCTGCAGCCAGCTGTTCATGAGAAGACGAGTTTCATTGTGTGACTGACCTGCGTCACCATGGAGAGGTCAATGATGAAGCACAGGAAGCAGCATATCGCCACGGAGATCTCCCTTTTGTAGCGATAGTGGTGTTTTACCGGGAACACGTCCAGGATCCCGGTAACGAACCCCTCCACCCCGACGAACTGCAGACCCACAGAGACCCTCATGTTAATACAATAGAATAAGATCATGTTCAAAGCTATATCCATATGTCAATAGTGCACATATTGTTCACAAATATAATGAATAAATACCGATGCCAGTCAACATGAAGTTACACGATCATCACTTTATAAAGTGAATGCTGAGTCACATGATGATGACGTATTATTGATCACCTGACTGTCGAGTCCCAGCAGCAGCAGCATGAAGAAGAAGAGCGCCGCCCAGAGAGGAGCCACCGGCATCAGACTGACGGCCTTCGGGTACGCGATGAAGGCCAGACCAGGACCTGCAGCACACGACGGGTTCATGTTTGATTCACATTCACAACTCCTCCGTCTTTAAACCACATAGTGTTCACATTTCATTTCCCAATTTCATTTTTTTTACAATATTTTTGTCAGTTTTGAAAGTTTAAATTCATTTTGATTAAAGTAAAAATAACAGTTGAATGAATGAATTTAGAAATCAAACAGTGATTTCCTTGTGTTGGATTGTTTTGCTCCCTGAGGAATAAAAACGTTTCCAGTATTTCAGTTTTCTTGTTGATGCTGTTGATCATATTGTGAGCCGTCAGATCTCCACTGACACCAGTTCATTATTCTGCTGGTCACTCAGTGACAGAAAGTCATTTAACAGACTATTATTAACAAGAACGATGTTTAACAGCTGCAATAAATCCACAATCTGTCACATCAGCATGTTTCAATCTGATTGTCTTTAGTTTTTCATCCATAAATCAAACTCTTCAGTTACGTGTGTAAATACATGTGAGGTTAAAGCTTCACAGGCAGATAAGACTTTAAAGAGGAGTTTATTTATCATGTTGATTGACAGGTGGGGTGTCCAATCAGCAGAGAGCAGCTCCTCCTACTCGTTTACTGAGGATCAAACTGATTAAAGGTGCGTTTCAACATTTACAGGATGAGAAATAAAGATGAGTCACATGTCATGAGGTGAAAGGGCTGGTTTAAATAACACTTCAGTTAATACTGCACACACACACACACACACACTGATGTACACAGTTTGTATTTATAGTCATAATATCTCACTATCAGTGGTGGGCCATCAGGGCCTGCAAAGCCTTCTCTGCTGGCCTAAACAGAATCACAAAGTTATATCTATTTTATAATTTTCTTAAATACACTACATGTATTATAATTTATAAAAATATTGTTCCAATTATCTTATTTTCTCATTGCACAGCTACTGTCTTCCTCAGTTGCTCTGCTTCCAGTGCAGCTTGTTTTAAGTAGAGCTTTTATCCAATCGGATTTCACCTCTGTGTCTCGAGGTAGAAGAGAGGCCCGAGGCCTGCAGACTCACAAGTGAATCCATGTGCAGTTTAAGTGAATGGGGACGATATTGTTGATTGTCATAGTGTTCAACCAATCAGATCTTTAGTTTGACATGTTGGGCGTATTCTTTGACGTGTCAGAGCCTGCTAGCTGGCCTAGCCATACGTGATTGGTCAGTGGGCTAGCCTGACATGTTGGGCGGTGACAATCCCAATATCTGCTGCCTCTGTCGAGCGGACATTTTCAGCCTCAAACGCATTAAAACGTATTCAAGAAATACAACTTGGGAGGCTCGACTGTCTTCACTGGCGTCCATGAATCCAGAAGGACTTCTTACTGGAACTAAAACACACGGATGTACTGAACAACCGTGAGATTAAACTCTTTGTTAACAAAGAAAGGAGGATGGACTTTGTCTTTAAATAGTGAACAGCAGCTCTGGTAAGTTAAATGTGTTTGTTTTTACATCTGCAGTAGCTTTAATATGCTTGTTTATATATTATTATTTGTACAACTTGTTTTTATGAAGATGGATTTTTGTTTGGTTTTATATGTGATAGGAACCATTGTTACGTCCTATGTTGCTCTGGGGACATATTTAGCGGTGACAGTGTTGCCAACTTGGCGACTTTCTCTCTAAATCTGGCGAGTTTCCAAACTCTCATGGAGACTTGTTTTGTCAAAAGCTACTAGCGACAAATCTAGTGACTTGTTCTGGTGTTGTTGGAGAGTTGTTCTGGTATTGTTGGAGACTTGTTCTGGTGTTGTTGGAGACTTGTTCTGGTGTTGTTGGAGACTTGTTCTGGTGTTGTTGGAGACTTGTTCTGGTGTTGTTGGAGACTTGTTCTGGTGTTATTGGAGACTTGTTCTGGTGTTGTTGGAGACTTGTTCTGGTGTTGTTGGAGACTTGTTCTGGTGTTGTTGGAGACTTGTTCTGGTGTTGTTGGAGACTTGTTCTGGTGTTGTTGGAGACTTGTTCTGGTGTTGTTGGAGACTTGTGCTGGTGTTGTTGGAGACTTGTTCTGGTGTTGTTGGAGACTTGTTCTGGTGTTGTTGGAGACTTGTTCTGGTGTTGTTGGAGACTTGTTCTGGTGTTGTTGGAGACTTGTTCTGGTGTTGTTGGAGACTTGTTCTGGTGTTGTTGGAGACTTGTTCTGGTGTTGTTGGAGACTTGTGCTGGTGTTGTTGGAGACTTGTTCTGGTGTTGTTGGAGACTTGTTCTGGTGTTGTTGGAGACTTGTTCTGGTGTTGTTGGAGACTTGTTGTGGTGTTGTTGGAGACTTGTTCTGGTGTTGTTGGAGACTTGTTCTGGTGTTGTTGGAGACTTGTTGTGGTGTTGTTGGAGACTTGTTCTGGTGTTGTTGGAGACTTGTTCTGGTGTTGTTGGAGACTTGTTCTGGTGTTGTTGGAGACTTGTTCTGGTGTTGTTGGAGACTTGTTCTGGTGTTGTTGGAGACTTGTTCTGGTGTTGTTGGAGACTTGTTCTGGTGTTGTTGGAGACTTGTTCTGGTGTTGTTGGAGACTTGTTCTGGTGTTGTTGGAGACTTGTTCTGGTGTTGTTGGAGACTTGTTGTGGTGTTGTTGGAGACTTGTTGTGGTGTTGTTGGAGACTTGTTGTGGTGTTGTTGGAGACTTGTTGTGGTGTTGTTGGAGACTTGTTGTGGTGTTGTTGGAGACTTGTTCTGGTGTTGTTGGAGACTTGTTGTGGTGTTGTTGGAGACTTGTTCTGGTGTTGTTGGAGACTTGTTCTGGTGTTGTTGGAGACTTGTTGTGGTGTTGTTGGAGACTTGTTCTGGTGTTGTTGGAGACTTGTCTGGTGTTTTGACTCGATGACGTTAAAACACGTACGTTCTACAGTTACTGTGGTAACGAGCAGCGGGTGCTGCCGTGAGCCCCTCCTCCGCCCCAAAGCACTCACAGTTCCTCTCACAGAAGAGGAGACGCTGCAGTCAGAGCAGAGAGGAGACGCACTCTCAGCGTATTCTCTACAGTTACTGTATTTATAGGTGTTGAGCTTCATTTTTACATGAAACACATAATAACCGTAGCTGTGTTTCAGCTGCAGGACAGCAGTGAAGGCCCAGGTATACAATGCACGGCCCACCACTGATCACTAACATGGTGAATAATAAATGAACGAGGATAGAATCGGTCAGTGTGACACTAAATATAACAGTTTGTGATGTCACGTCATGTGATCCAAATCTAATAATAAACATACAGTTGGCTGACACTCACACACACTCACACTCACACACTCACACACACACACACACACACACACACACACACACACACTCACACTCACTCTCACTCTCACACACACACACACACACACTCACACTCACACACACACACACACACACTCACACACACACACACACACACACACACACACTCACACTCACTCTCACTCTCACACACACACACACACACACTCACACTCACACACACACACACACACACTCACACACACACACACACACACACACACACACACACACACACACTCACACTCACACTCACACTCACACACACACACACTGCGTTCACACCAAAATGCGGCGCAAATTATTCTCGCCAGTAGATTACATACAAAGTTTATGCACAGACGCGATGAGACTGGCGCAATTCGCGTCAATCGCCAAAACGCCTCAAACGCGTGAGTTGAAATTTTTCAACTTCGGCGAAAAAATCGCGTGATGCTGTGGCGCGATAGCCTATCAGCATTGAGATGCTCCTCCTGTCATCACTGACGTCCTGCCGTTGTTGAAATAAATCCTGTATCCGTCTGTGTTCACCCAGAGCTCTACGACACCTCATATCAATAGAGACCAAACTATGTGTATACATGTGTGTGAACCAGATGGTACAAACAATGAAGACGCCGTATTTACGTCTAGATGACGTTATGTTGAGTGTTGATGGAGCTGCTACCATGTTAGCATAGCCTAGCACCGATCGATCCGAGCTCCATTCAGAAAACAAGTATTTTAAACGTTATTTGCTTGTCGTCTTCCGGAGAGAACTAACAAAACATGAATTCAAACTTTTTACAAATCGGCGTCATTACGTAGTTTTTTCGGAGTCCCTTTTTGTCGGTTTATTGCAGCCAAATCAGTTTATTTTG
Organism: Leptoclinus maculatus; assembly: GCA_032191485.1. Classification (NCBI taxonomy): domain Eukaryota; kingdom Metazoa; phylum Chordata; class Actinopteri; order Perciformes; family Stichaeidae; genus Leptoclinus; species Leptoclinus maculatus. The sequence continues at coordinate 1,306,955 of JAVDOI010000036.1, read as the reverse complement.
TGTTCATACAGCTGTAGCAAACAGCCAAACAAAGAACAAAGAACCATAACATGTTTATTCTTTAAAGAACAGAACTCGTGATGTTTCAGTTTGTTACCTGACTCGGCGACCTGCGAGATGTCGATTCCCTGTTCAGCAGCCATGAAGCCCAGAATAGAAAACACTACGAAACCAGCAAAGAAACTGGTCCCACTGTTGATGAGAGCCAAGACGAAGGCGTCTCTAAAGGGACGGAGAGACAATAACATCAATAGACTGATATGAAGCTAACGTAGCTTAGCAACTCGTTACACACCAAGCAGGAAATATATGAACTTATGTTTCAGTGTCATTTCTTAATTTCTTCTTCCAGTGGTTTCTTTAAAGACAGAGACGTTTGTCCACTAGTATAAACAATATAATAATATAATAACCACAAACATCCTTTAACACAGTTTTCTAAAATAAAAAAACCACAAGTATAATTACAATACTTGTTTTGCAATCTTTGTGGGGTCTCAGTTTTAAACCATCGTAGTGAGGACCATCTGAATTATGAGGACATTTTAGTTCTATCTAGGTACATATTGTACTTTATACTGTACTACACCTCAGAGGTACATATTGTACTTTATACTGTACTACACCTCAGAGGTACATATTGTACTTTATACTGTACTACACCTCAGAGGTACATATTGTACTTTATACTGTACTACACCTCAGAGGTACATATTGTACTTTATACTGTACTACATCTCAGAGGTACATGTTGTACTTTATACTGTACTACATCTCAGAGGTACATGTTGAACTTTATACTGTACTACATCTCAGAGGTACATATTGTACTTTTTACTGTACTACATCTCAGAGGTACATAATGTACTTTATACTGTACTACATCTCAGAGGTACATGTTGTACTTTATACTGTACTACATCTCAGAGGTACATATTGTACTTTTTACTGTACTACATCTCAGAGGTACATGTTGTACTTTATACTGTACTACATCTCAGAGGTACATAATGTACTTTATACTGTACTACATCTCAGAGGTACATGTTGTACTTTATACTGTACTACATCTCAGAGGTACATAATGTACTTTATACTGTACTACATCTCAGAGGTACATGTTGTACTTTTTACTGTACTACATCTCAGAGGTACATAATGTAGTTTATACTGTACTACATCTCAGAGGTACATGTTGTACTTTTTACTGTACTACATCTCAGAGGTACATAATGTACTTTATACTGTACTACATCTCAGAGGTACATGTTGTACTTTAGTTTCTTCTCAGATGTTTTTTGTAAACTTTGTATCGCCAGATTTGTTGAAGTTAAATGTTTGTGATCAACTGAAGTATTAAGTGTTCTTTTATGTACAAACATATGATGATCTCATAAAAATGAAGTACTACAGTAGATTATACTAGCCAGCAGTATTTAGAGGGCGCTCAGTAAACGTACTTGTAGCAGTCGTTGTTGAAGCGGTTGTAGCTTCCCAGAGCCGTCAGAGCTCCGAGCCCGATAGCGTAGGAGAAGAAGACCTGTGTGCCGGCGTCGATCCACACCTGAAAGGAGATCACAGGTCAAAGGTCAGGGGTGTGTGATGCCTTCACTGCTCAGCTCAGAATCTTTCATATGTTTAAAACTTCTGCTGTTACAGTGAGACGAAGAAACAGAAAGGAACGACAGCAAGAAGAACTGTCGGACTGGAACAGGGACGAGTTTTTTCTTCCACTATCTTTGCTTCCTGTGTAACAATATTAACAGTTATGATCTGTTTAATTATAATAATAATCATCATTCTGTTAATAATAATAAAACACGAGATAGCAATGGTACTAAAAGACTCCTAATTTCAGGGTTAAATTATACCAACAATAATAACGACAACAGCAATTATAAAACACAAAAGTTATAATAAAACTCATTACACAATCACCAACATTATCATCATAAAATATTAAATAAAAACACCAATATAGAGGTTTATTTCTTACAATAACAGGAATGTTTCAGCAGCATAATTCTTGATGAAAACTTTGTGTTTTCTCTCAAATTTCCACGATGACCAAAGAATCTAAAAACAGTAAAAAGTCGTAATGAACTGAAGTAAATGAGAGTTTAACAGCTAAAATACATAACAAACAAACTCTTTGTACTTGTT
>JAVDOI010000036.1:1294792-1299792 GCA_032191485.1 Leptoclinus maculatus | reverse complement strand
ATCATTCAATTGTTATTTCAGTTTGGTCCAGAGGCTAGAACCACTGTGTACACGTCCAAATATAAAAGGAATCAGAAAGTTCACTAATTAATTTACACTCTTTAACAATCACTTGACCTGACTGCTGATCGGACTCCAGATAATGAACATGTTCACCTCATTAACTGCTCGTTGTGTTAACAAGCTGCCATGACAACACAATCCTCACTGCTGCTCAGAGAAATGACTACTGACTGAGCTCAATGTCAATCAAAGCAAACACTCCCCCAAATACACAGTAGAAACAAAGCTGTGTTTAACAATTAATATGATGTAAAAGAGGAGAAATGAGCTGCTGAGCACTAGTCGGCTTCAGAGAGGAACAGAAGGCTGCTGGTCGGATCAGTCAGGTGTCAAATAATGACAGAGAAAGAAACAGGAACCCAGACAAGATGTTCCTCTGTACCTGACTCAGAACCAAATCACATATAAACATTACACATTTTCTGACTAAGAATTAAAGGATCAGTCTGGCAACAAATCTCAGGTTCAGGCTCAGAATCTGTGAGAGCTGAGGCTGACCCATCTGACCCACCGTCCCTGTCCAAAGGTGTTCCTATGGGGTCCATTCTAGGCCCAACTTATTTTAAAAAATCTACATAAACAACGTTTCAGGTGGCTCTCACATCCATTTGTATGCCGACGACACCATCTTGTTAATATCTAGCTCCTCCCTGAACTCCACCCTGACTTCCCTGCAGTTCAGCTTCAACAGTATCCAACATTCTCTAACCTTCACCTTCTCTTAAACACGACCAAAACTAAATGTATGGTTTTTAACAGACACTTAACACAAACTGCTTGCCCTCTCAAATCTCCTCTCTGGATGGATCAGAACTCCAATTTCTGGAATCCTATAAGTATTTGGGTATCTGGTTGGACAGTTTGCTCTCCTTTAACACGCACATAAACTCACTTCCTTTTAAAGTTAGATCAAGAATTGGTTTCTTTTGGTAACAAAGCCTCCTTTACCCGCTCTGCAAAGCACACCCTGGTTACAATGGCAGTCCTTCCAGTCTCAGACTATGGTGACGTAATCTACAGCTCCTCTGAATTAGTTTTATATATTGTACAAATTGTGATGTTGTAATTTTTGTATGAGATTGTTTGAGATGTATTGATGTTTTATTTTGTCCTGTTGCTTCCTTTTTGGCACCAGGTTGTCATTGTAAACGAGAACTGGTTAAATAAAGTTAAATAATAACAATAATAATGATAATAATAATAATAGCAATGATAAAAATAAATATGATAATAATAATAACAATAATGATAATATAATTATTATAATGATAATAATAATAAAAATAATACTAACAATAATAATCATGGCCTGTATTAAAGAAGTGGACGTAGTCACCATGACGTCACCCATTAGTTGAGGACTGCTGTTTTGAAGCTTCAAGTTGAGCATAATGTCAGTCGCCATCTTGTTTTTTTCCAACCAGACTAAGTAGAACCGAACGATGAATAAAACATTCTAAGGAACCAAAATGTTACAATTAACTTTGATGAAGAGAAAAGACTTTAAAAGGGTTAAAGTTTCTCTGGTAGAGACCTGTCAATCACTGTGTAGCCCCGCCCTAAAGCATCCCCTGCTTTATGGTCTGTTAGAGACCTGTCAATCACTGTGTAGCCCCGCCCTAAAGCATCCCCTGCTTTATGGTCTATTAGAGACCTGTCAATCACTGTGTAGCCCCGCCCTAAAGCATCCCCTGCTTTATGGTCTGTTAGAGACCTGTCAATCACTGTGTAGCCCCGCCCTAAAGCATCCCCTGCTTTATGGTCTATTAGAGACCTGTCAATCACCGTGTAGCCCCGCCCTAAAGCATCCCCTGCTTTATGGTCTATTAGAGACCTGTCAATCACCGTGTAGCCCCGCCCTAAAGCATCCCCTGCTTTATGGTCTGTTAGAGACCTGTCAATCACTGTGTAGCCCCGCCCTAAAGCATACCCTGCTTTATGGTCTATTAGAGACCTGTCAATCACCGTGTAGCCCCGCCCTAAAGCATCCCCTGCTTTATGGTCTATTAGAGACCTGTCAATCACCGTGTAGCCCCGCCCTAAAGCATCCCCTGCTTTATGGTCTATTAGAGACCTGTCAATCACTGTGTAGCCCCGCCCTAAAGCATCCCCTGCTTTATGGTCTATTAGAGACCTGTCAATCACCGTGTAGCCCCGCCCTAAAGCATCCCCTGCTTTATGGTCTATTAGAGACCTGTCAATCACTGTGTAGCCCCGCCCTAAAGCATCCCCTGCTTTATGGTCTGTTTGACTCTAAATGGACCATCATGTACTAAATGAACATCATGCTGTATTGAAGAAGACTTGAAACTAGAGATTGAGACCATAAACTCATGTTTACAATGTTTACTGATAAAATCACTATTACTGTTGCAACATGTTAATTACTTTATGTATTTCCAGCTCTCTGGATGTGGTGAATACATTTTATCTACAGTTTATCTGTCATGCAGATTTCAAACAAAGGGGACTTTTATTTTTCCTTCTACTTCCTATCCTGTTGTAAATCCTATATTTATGACTTCTTTTCAGAGGTAGAGAATCACAGATAGCGTGACCGTATTAGTTCCAGCAGAATACATAATCAATCTCTGCTAACACGTCTCCTCACATTAAATGCAAACACAAAATAAGAAGAGAGACGTTCTTGGCAATGTGTTTTGAGGCAAAATGCGTCAAATCTGCACCTGAAAAAACACAACAAGCTGCAGTAAGTCTGGCCTCCGTCTTCCATTCGTGGTTCCAGCAAATAACTAGACTGTAAACAAACTCACAGCAATAGGTATCCTGTGACCTTACAGCAAAGATTCCACCAAAAATTTGAAAAATCAACCAAACCTGAACCCTTAAAAAGCGATTCCAACAAAGCCATTACAACCTGAATGTCCCAAAATGATCTGCACTCATCAAACCAACATCATCTGTCTGATCTCCATCACAACCCAAAGAAAAACTACCCATAATCCCTTAACACAACCCAGATGACCCACCAACCAGAACCCGACCAGAGCAGAACTCACTCCCAGAACTCGATGATGGGCGACTGGGCGTTGGCCAGCTCGGCGCAGGTCATGTTGCCGCTGACGGTCACGTTGGCGATGCTGCCGTTGTAGCAGTCCTGGTGACGGAAGATCTCGATGCAGCTGGGCGTGTTCCATTCGTTGTCGCAGGTGGACCAGGGGAGGGTGGAGTTAAAGGACTTGATCAGGTAGTAGAAGCCCCAGGCCAGCACCATGATGTAGTAAGTGTTGCAGAAAAACACAATCACCATGGAGGAGTAACCCAGACCTGAGGAAGAGGAGGAGGAAGAAGAGTACAGCATGAGAACAGGACAGGATTTATTTATGGAAAGATTTTCAACTGAGATGAAAACAAGATGAAATTTACATGAAGAACAAGAGGAGAGACAATTATAAGTAGAAAATGCATTTCCTGCTGAAAATGCGTTGGAATGCTGAAAGCTGAAATTTATTGCAAAAGAATTTGTGAAAATACAGAACTGGGAGACTACCTGTCTGAAAAATGTTGAAGCCCGAAAGCATTTAAACTGCACTGCTGAAAACCCTTCTAGTTGAAATGTCTAACTATGATGTCTGTAGCTAAACGTATGAGGAAGAAGAAGGCTTTGAAAGTTGAAGAAGTTTAACAGGATTTGAAGATTTTCTCCATACACATCCCATTAAAAAAAATTGCAAAAAGCTTAATATTTAAAAAAAAATAAAAGATTACAAATATGAAAAGTCATATCACCTCTCTCCTGAAAGAGCTGAACATTTTGATATTCGAACGGTTTCCGTGGCTTAAAAAATTTCAACAGTAGTGATATTTGTAGTAGTAGTAGTAGTAGAAGTTGTAGTTGTAGTAGAAGTATTATTAGTAGTAGAAGTATTAGTAATTAGAAGAAGTAGTAGAAGTAGTAGTATCAGTAGTCGTAGTAATAGCTGTAGTAGTGGTCGTAGTATTTAATATAACAGTAGTAGTAGTAGAAGAAGTAGTAGTAGTAGTGGTAATAGTAATGGCAATATTTGAAGTAGCAGTAATAGCAGTAGTAGTAGTACTAGTAGCAGTCGTACTAATAGCTGTAGTAGTATTAGTACTGTAGTAGCATGAATAGCAGTAGTAGTAGTAGCAGTTGTAGTATAAGGAGTGTGAATAGAGCGCGCGCAAAAAAATGCATACAAAATCCCCTTCAAAATAAAAGCACAGGATTTTTTTTCTTTTTATAGGCAAAGGCCCGCGACCCACCAGTTGAGAATCACTGCGTTAAAGAATAGCGACTAGAAATCATGGGAAAATTCACACAAAAATCAAAATGGCCGACTTCCCGTTCATTTTAGAGCATGGTCACAAGATACTTTTTTTTAAGTCTTCATTTGATACATGTTCCTACCAAATTTCATACATGTAGGTCAAACGTAGCGCTGGGGCTGCGTTTTTTAATATTTGTAGGGGGCGCTATCGAGGCAATTTGAAACGGTCAAGCCAAAAAGCCATATCAAATATTTATTTCCATCACCTATGACACCTGTGCAAAGTTCCAAGGCTTGTTGAGCATCCTAAGCCACAGAAAAATAAGCCTCATTTTTAATGGCGAATGACGCGTTGCCACAGAAACAGCGTTTAACAACAACTCACAATATTCATGATGAAGCATCATCATTGTCTTACGGCTTACTTTACCAAATTTGAGACTGATCTGGGCAACTTCCTAGTCGGAGTACATCAAAGTATAAAACTTGTCATTTCCTTTTGCCAGTAGGTGGCGCTATGACTTTGTGAAAATGTTGCTATGGAAATGTGCTCAGGCCTGGCATCATCACCAGCATCATGCATAACAAGTTTGGGCAGATTGAATAAAGTACCTTGTAGTTACAACAACTTCCTCTTTCATGGCGAACGGCACAAAATGTGCGTGACATTGGCGCCACATAAAACGA